>PVJX010007897.1:5704-68424 GCA_004027295.1 Dolichotis patagonum | reverse complement strand
ACCCTGCATCCCCCAAAGCCCTGGGCTACTACTACCTGCTGGGTGGTGAAAGGTGGGTAGGAGGCCCGGAAGAGTGGCTGGGCCCTGGGCCAGGGATGCAGCAAGAGAAAGGTCTCGGATCGGGAGCCCAGAGAGGAGTTGGTGGGTGGATAGTGGCCGAGCTGCTGTGCACGGAAGTACTCGGGGGCATCCAGGAGCTCCAGGACCGCCGGCAGGTAGATATCCCGGCTGCCGTGCGCTGAGAAGGAGGAGGGCAGGCGTGGTAAGTGCTGTGGAGCCAGCAAGGCTGTGCTGGGCTCTGCACGGGCACTCGGGGCTGTTGTGGAGGGACAGACGGTGAGGTGTGTCCAGCAGAGGGACAACCAACCTCGAAAAGCTGCATATGGGTAGCATGTAACAAAACCATATTCAAACTCGAGTCCCCTCCATCCCTGCCTACTGACTCTGGTGCCTGGATGGGTCTCGGGCACAATATCCCCCACTGAGTGCAGAGGTGGTTTAGGGGGACAAACCCTTCCCCTGCCACCCTCCTTGGCCACAGTGTTGCCATGGCAACCCAGTGCATCTCCTGGAGCATGGCACTGGGCGGGAGGTGGTGCCTGAGAGGACTGTGAGGCCAGTATAGCCCTGGGGACAGCTGTAGACCATGTGGTGGTGGTGGGGTCTCAGTCCCCAGGACAGGAGCACCGGCTGCTCAGTGTCCATGGCCAGGGCTGGCCAAGGTGCTGCCTACTGGCAGCCCAAGTCCTGGGGAGGTTTCCACTCCAGGCCACAGGGTAAGTTCAAGACCAGCCTGGACTACACAGTGAGACCATTTAGAAAACCTAAAAACTAGACATAAGATTATACACAGACACGTCGGCCCTCATACGGATTAAGGTCTGAACGCTAACCAAGCACAGGTGCCAGTCAGTCTGAGTATTTCCCCACGTTAACGCCCCCAGGGTCCTAGCTGAGAATCAGGTTCCAGGGACCACTTGGCAGGCACGAAGGGGAGCAGAGCTGAGTTCCCAGCAGCACACAGCAGCTGGAGCCCTGCTGCTCTGGTCACCCACAGCCAGCTCTGCTCTGCAAGGAAGCCCTCTGAGGGCACTGGCCAGCAGCTCCCTGCCCAGGCTAGGAAGGTGGGAGCAGAGACAGCTCTGCATCCCAGTTCTGCTTCTGGGCCGTGGGCCAGTCCTGCCCATGCAGCCTCAGTGTTCTCACCCATGCAACAGGCAGGCAGGGCATTGGTGAGGCTGTGTGTCTGGGTGGAGATGTTGACTGCCCAGTGGGTATGCCAGCTTCCCTGCCCTCAGGGAAGGCCCTCAGGTTGAGCCAGGTGGGGAAGAGCAGCCCCCAGCCTGCAGGAGAACAGCTCGGCCCACCTCCCAGCCCTTCCCACCAGAGCCAGCATCTAAGATGCCCCAGACCTCGCACTATCCCCGGCCCCCAATGCTGTCAGGTGAGGGACCCTGTCCACCTCCTCCTCCATGCCCTGGGTAGCAGCAAAGTGTCTCCAGCTGGACACCTAGCCCTCCACCTCAATCCTGGGGTGCAGAGAGCCAAGAGTGGGTCAGAAGCCCAGGGCAGGGTGGGCTGGCCCGTCCCTCAGTCCCCAGCTCAGAGGCTGTTCATTCCTTGGGTAGGGGGTAGGGTGGGGGAAGGCTGCTGGGGCCCCAGGCTCCAACCCATGGAGCGGTTCCAGGGGAATGAGGGACACCAGTGCCAAGAGCAGGGCAGCTGGGCTAGCTGGTGGAGACCAAGAGGGGACAGAGGGGATCCTGGAGAGGATTGTGGCAGGGACCTTTGAGGGGACTGCAGAAGGGACACTGGAGGGGCAGAGGACAGGCTGCCAGGGGAGGGGATGGTGGAACGGATGATGGAGGGGTCCTGACAGCAGCTGGAGGCCGAGATGTGGGGAGCAACCAGGAAGGCCGAGGAGGTGGCCATAGCGAGGAGGGGACAGTGGGGGGCACTCGCAGACCAGGCTGTGTGGGTCCAGGGACCAGCAGACACAGGCCCCCGACCCGTGGTGACCTCCCGCAGCCCAGGTCCCCCGCTGACCTCGTGCAGTATCCAGGGCCAGGGCCACCAGGAGGCAGAGCTGGGCGCTGCGGGGCGCCGCCATCGGTCCACGTGCTCAGGGCGCTGCGCCCCGCATCTCCCGCCGCCACTGGTTTGCTGGGATCGGATCAGATCGGATCGGCGTGGGTCGGGCCCCGCTCGGCTCGGCTCGTCCCGGCCCTGCTCAGATTGAGACAATGGAGCGCGCGGGCGGCCACGAGACCGACTCCAGGCCGCCCTTGCTGCCGGGTCCTAGCGCCGCACCGAAGCAGTCAGGCAGGCGGGAAGGAAGGGGCCGCCCCCGAGGCTGGGCCGGCCGGACTGCGGTCTGCCCCCTGCCGGTGGACGCGGAGCACTGCTGCCGCCTGGGAGTGTGCCAGTGCACAGGCATCAACGCGCTTGCGTGTGGGTCAGAACCAGGGCTGGAGTGGGGGGAAGAAAAGGGCCAACAGGGCAGAGGACAGCCTTCTGGCCCGCCCCCTAGAGCTCCATGCACAGGATCCTCTGCCACCCAGTCCAGCTGGGAGCTCTCGGGTGCGGCTGGCCAGCAGTAGCAGAAAGCCATGCCCCAACCTGTGAACCCACACAGGAACCTCTGTGCCAGTAGGGCTGAGTCCTGGCCGCAGGGTGATGCACACTGGGAGAGGTGGGGACATCACCACAACCACAATGTAGACCGAATAAATACACTTCATTGAGAACAAGATAGTAAAATAGCGTGCACTTTATTTAAAATCAACCAAGCACTGATAAAAATACGCATCACTGCACTGTCATTTCACATCAAACCTTAGCAGTCAGAAGTGGCGCCAGGCCCCACAGAGGTGGCCACCTGCCCTGCTGGAGCCCAAGAAAGGGCAGGACTGGCAGAGGAGTGCTCATCAGCCCCCTCCACTCATCCTCCAGCAGCTCCCAGGCAGGGCTGGAGGCCAGCGTGGGAGGGAAGCCGCCCTCTGCCTCCTGGTATCTCAGCTCTGGCTGACAAGGACAGGAGGTGGGTGCCCCACACTCTCTGTGACAGCAGCCATGGCACAGTCCTGCTATAGGACGGCAGCGGCAGGCAGGGCACTACCGGCTCGGATTAAGGCACTTGTAACACAGGTGTATCGCCCACAGCCTGCGGTCCTGATCCAACTCGGGTGGTGGGGTGGTGCCAGCACAGGGCTGGAGGGGAGAAAGGTGGGTAGAAGGGCAGGGGCTTGGCGGGGCCAGGCAGCATCAGGGGAGCAGTCAGGTCATGGGAGGCGGGGGCCAGAGGCGGCAGTCAAAGCTGAGCCTGCACACCTGCCCTGGCAGATGGGTGGAAGCCAAGGGCCACCCTCCCCAAGCCCGGGGGCTGCAGTGGGGAGGTGCAGGTGGCTGGAAGCAGCTCAGCTCTTTGGTGTGGTATAGGGGGTGCTGCAGGCATCCCTGTCATTCCTCCTCTGTGCTGCGGGGCCCCCGGGCGGTACGCTTCTGCCTCCAGCGCAGCTCTTCCACCTGGCGCTCCAGCCCACGCACCTTGGCCTCCAGGGGGGCACCAGAAGCCCTCGAGCCGGTGAGGTGGCTCAGCAGGGCGTAGAGGGTCAGTAGGGCCAGTAGCAGCAGTGCCCGTGTGGAAGGGTCAGGCACTGACCTCACCAGGGCTACGAAGCCTGCCAGGAAGGCGACGAGCTTCAGACCACCTAGGATGCGGCCCAGCAGGGCCAGGAGCAGGCCGAGGAGCAGGGACAGCAGCCAGTAGGCGACCAGGGCACCCGCACCCCATAGCAGGAAGGTCTGGACCTGGGCAGGGCTTAGCTTTAAGCCCTGGGTGAGGTGATCGCCTGGAACGGAGAGCAGCCATCAGCAGGTGGGGCCAGAGCAAGGGGCCACGCTGTCCCTATGGAGCCAGTGCCCCGGTGAGGAGTTGTGGGCTTTCTGGCTGCTGCTGGACCCTCCTGGGAGCCTGGTCCACCTGAGATGGCAGCTCACCCTCCCTGGGCTGTGGTTAACCATAAATGAGAGGCTGGGGCTCCATGTGAGGCCGCCGTACGGTAAAGGTGGTGGTTGCGGCCTGTTCCTGGGCCACACCTCTGGGACAGCCCGGGATAGACCCTGCCCAGGTGGAAGGCGCCCTGCCGGTTGGTTCACTCACCATCCAGCCCTAGGACATTCAGCAGCTGAGTTGCAATCCCAGACATGGCAAAGAAGGCCACCGAGATGCCCGAGGAGATGGCCCACACCACTTGCGCCAGGGTCTGTGGAAAGAGCAAGTGTGAGCTGCTCCCAGGCCATTGTCTGAGGCCTGGCTCAGAGGGGTCTGGGGCTGGCTGAGGGGGCCTTGCCCTCCCTGAGCACAGGGTGTATACCGCTTTCCCTCCTGAGCTGGAAGGCAGGATACCTAGGACCCACTCAGCTTACCAGCTCCCCCCAACCCTTCTCCAGGCAGTGGGAGGGCCTCTGTACATGCCACTAGAGGGCGCCACGAGGAGTCTGACCGCAGAGCTGTGTCCTTGATTGTATGTTTGCCTGCCTCTGCCTTCTAGAGGTCACCACCAGGCTGCACAACCCCCTGCTTGTACAGGTGGGGATGGGTGGGTCCGGACCTCTCACCAGTGAGTCCCTGATGAGGGTCTGAAGTGCGTGCATTTCCCAGGCCGTTGACTAGGACAGGGAGGAGCTGCAGCAGACAGGCTGGGGCTGAGAGGCCTTGGATTGGGGGTGAAGGGGGGTGGCGACTGGTGTGGACTTTGGGGCTCTGTATTCGGGGATTCCACCCCAGGGGGCCCAGTGCCAAGCTCTGTCCTTTGCCTGTGCACCGCAGAGCTTGTCTTCCTTACCTCTGACACCCAGTGCATGGTATCCCGACCCAGCCAGCTATCCAGCGTTCCTCGCAGTGCTCGCCCTAGCTGGGTCAGAGGGTCAGCAGCGGCCTCCTTCTTCTGCTGGCCTGGTGGCGCGAAGTCCTGGTGAGGCTGGGATGCGGCTCCATGGAGGAGTGCGAGGGTCACGAGGACTGCCAGGCTGGCTCTGAGCACACGCATGGCCTGTGTTGGCTGGCCACCCGGGGCTGCCATGGCCGGGGCTGCAGGAGAATCAGCAGTTGGAGGCAGGGCTGGCAGGAGCCCTGACTCCCCAGCTCGGCATGGCCAGGGGAAGACCAGCCTGGCACCCTCAGCTGGGTGAAGCGCTGCCTCCTCAGCAGCTTCTCTTTCTGCTCACGTTAATATTAATTGGTGGGCAAGTGCAGGGCAAGGCCTGGCCACACTCTCCGAGGTTTATTCCAGTTCTAAAACCTACCGTCTTAGGTGCTGGGGCCACAGGAATCCGAGGACTCTCACACCTGGGCTCTCCCTGGGAGCACAGAATCCACTTAATAAAACTGACAGCTTCACATAGCAGAGGGCAGGACGGCTACCGATACGGAGAGCAGGTGCGGTGCCCAGTGGGAGGGACCGAATGGGCACAGGGTCCTCTCCTTGAGGTTCCTTGTATAGATGAGGTCCCCTAGCTTTTGCCTCTAGCACTGCCCTCCTGGGGTCAGAACACAGGTACGTCTCAAGAAACCTGCTGTGTGGGACTACCTGGCATGTCACACAGCACACTGGTATGTGTCCCAAGTCCGAGGCTCTGACATCATTGTCTTGGTTGACACAAAGCCCCCCACCCAAGTCCACTGCACAAAGCTTCGAGGACACAGGAAAAGCCAACTCAGTTTCTCCTGTCACTCGATCCTCACAGGTGGCCTCTGTGATGCCAGAAGGGAACCTATCTGTGCAATGCCACCTGGCCACCTACCTGCCACCTACCAGCAGCACAGCCCTGGCAGTCACCCTGCACACTGCCCAACTGGCCCACATTCTGCTCCCCCCCCTCCGCTCCATCATCTGTGGGAGCAGCACCAGAATTCAGGGAGACATTTGTCTGCTGCATACCCTAAGGACACCAGTGAACCCCAGAGCAGAAAGCGGCCAAGACCCGAAGCCTGAAGCCCCTCCAGGGGCGCCAGCCTCTGGGCCTCCTCACGCCAGGGTGCAGCTACCAGGGGCTCTTGGAACTGTGACTTCTGGAGAGGTATTCTGTCGGCTGATCAACAAAGTCCTCAGTGCCCTCCTCTCCATCCCCACCACGCCCCCATCACCCTGTCCAGTGTGCCTAAAAGGCCCAATACAAATAAAACCTGTGTCTTCACCCTCACAAGACGCTGCATGCTGGTGCAGTCAAGATTTAGACAAAGGACCCCTCACTGCTCAGCACCCAGGGACCTGTCACTCAGGGAAGCAGAAGCTCTGTGCCATCGTCACATGCAGACACATCAGCACACAAACACTCACAGGCATGGCACAGGCAGCTCCACTTCCATCCCGAACCAGTGAAGGCTGAGACCAGCCCCGAAGAACACAAGGTTGGCTGGCCTCGCCTGACTTCCCGTCTTCTTGAAGCCCATCTGTCTCCCCAAACCCCAAGAGGGGACTGTAAGTAGGAAGGAGGAGACTGGGAGAGGACTGCAGGCTCCGCTGCATGTCTCCATGAGGGTCTCAGACGTGACTTAGAAAGCCTGGCAACAGGTCATCCCTGTGCCAGTCAGCTGGGCAGGTTACTGGCAGCGCCTTACACCTAGTGCTCAGAAGCACCCATAACTTGATGCTGAACACAGATGAAGAGCCAACTCGCACCAATTCATTGAGATGGACGAGTATCATCAGGGAGAACATCTGCAGGTCAGCCTTCTGCCTGAAGCCATGCTGCTCAGACAGCACAGTGCATCCCTTCCTGCCCCAGGTGAGAGATGACTCAGGGATTCCTAGGAGCTTCCAGAACTAGGCCTGCGGGGCAGAGGTCAGACAAGGCCCCAGGCTGGGAGCAGTCACCAAGGCCCACAGTGGCCAGAAATCTGCAGCTATGGGGAAGGCGGTAAGGGAAGAAAACAGTGTTCTCATTCTTGCTTACTGGGAAGGAAGCGGCTCCAAAAAAAGACTTCTAAAAATACTACATGCTGGGTGCTGTCTGTCCCAGAAGCAGCTGCCCTGCTGCTGCCCTGGAAGGTCAAGCAGGCTGCAAAGTTTGAGGTCCTCAGGGATCCACATCGGGCAGGGAAAGTCTCTCCTTCCTGTGGGCACCAGGCGAGAAGCAGATGGGTCCTGCTTGCCAGGGCCAGAGAAGAGAATGGTCCCTGACCACTATGGGGCACAGGTACTACCACAACCACAACACTGAGGAATCCAGCACCAGTGGCTGCCCTGGATTGGATCCTGTGTCCTGGGGCCTTCCCTAAGAGGAATCAGATGTCACCTCCTCCCCCACAGAAGGTCAGTGTGCCAGGCACCTCCTCCCACAGGGAGGGGGTCTGCTTCACTCTGTGCCAGCTTCTACCTTCAGATGGCCCTGAGCTGGGGGACCTGAAATAGTTGCCCCACAGCCCTGCCAGATGACCAACTCCACCACAGTGCCTCAGGTGCCATTTGGACAAACTAAGCCCACATGACCAGCTGGTCGGTTTCTCAGGGCTGCTCTTCTTCTTCTTCTTTTTTTTGTAAGACACGGTTTCACTGTTCAGTTCAGGTTGGCTTTGAACTCACTTTGTAGCCCAGGCTGGCCTCAAACTTGCAGCGATCCTCCTGTTTCGGCCTCCTGAGTCCTGGGATTACAGGCGGGTGTCACCATGCCCAGCTCAGAGTTGCTCTTCAACAGGATTCCTGCTCATTCCTTCTGGGTAAAGCTCAGGCCACAGACACTGACCCACCACCACTCTGTCTCCTCACTTCAGCCTAATCAAATCTGACTTTTCTTTTCTTTTCTTTTTTTTTTTTTGGGCAGTACTGAGGATTGAATCCAGGATTGAATCCCTAGTATGAAGCTACATCCCCAGCCCTTTTATTCTTTACTTTGAGACAAGGTATTGCTAAATTGCCCATGCAGGGCTTGAACTTGCAATCCTCTTGTCTCAGCCTCCTAGGGTGCTGGGATTACAGGTATGTGACATCATGCCTAGCTTCAAATCCTTTAAAAAACAAAAAAACCATGATACTTAAAAGCTGAATCAGTCTCATCCAAGAGGTAGAAGTACGTCTTATACTTTTTCACGTTCTATAATACCTGACCTCAGTCACATAGTAGACACTGGACAATAACAATTATTTATTGTATATATAAAACTTTTTGTGTGGTGCTTTCTAATTACAAAGAGCTTATTACTTTGCTATCTGATTTAACTCCTACAATGACCACCTTGTATTTCAGGCCCCTCTACCTCACTCAGCCAAAGTGTGACTCAGAGAGGCCTAGGGACTACCAATGATCACACAGCAGAACCGGGACTGGGTTCCACTGCCCAAGGCCCCATCCCATCCCCCAAAGCACCTCATAAAATGTCCCTACCCACAAGAGGCTTAAAGTTCCGCCAGACATCAACGGAGCAGGAAGTGTGTGAGGACCCATTAGGGTACTAGGCACCAGGAGGTCTAAGAGGACAGGACGGAGGTGCAGAACTCCTGCTTCTGCTCAAGAGCAGAGGCACGACTCATGCAGGGCACAGAAGTGTGGCTAGGCTGGGCAAACTGCTTCGAACCCACGCTGGTGCAAAGTACGAACTGCAGGGCTGGCTGTGGTCTGGTCCTTTGGAGCTCTGCCAATGCTCAGCCCCTCTCTTCCCTTTCAGACTGTGAGTCACTGCAGCTTAGGGGGCTGGCCCTAGGGGGCGGTGGGTGCCTCAGCAAGGAGCCCCACCCAAGGCGGCTTATCACTGTCCCCCAGAGGGGAACTCAGCCTTTCATGTGAAAAGCTCCCCAGAGATTCTTGATGCACAACCAGACAGCTGCCACAAACGGCCAGCAGACCAGGGGGACAGTGTGCTAGGCAAAGCCACATAAGTGCAGCAGTGTACAGAGGACCCCAGACTTCCACCGTAGGCTCAATTCACCCACAAACCAAAAGCCATCACCCTTTTTTTGTTGTTTTTGGGACGGGGACTAGCTATGCAGCCCACGCTGGTCTCAAAGTGGAGGTCTTCCTGCTTCAGCCTGCCAAGTATTGGGATTACAGCTGTGCACTACCATGCCAGGTTTAAGCCACTACCTCTGTTACTTAACCTGAGTTTCAGTCTTCTCAAATGTAAAACGGGGTGAAGCCAGGTTGGGGGTTGCTGCAAGGAGTCACGATGTTTCTACAAGCATTTTGTAAACAGGTAGAAGGTGACACCCCATACATATGCCACTGCGTTGTGCCAGCATGTGGCAATGCATCTACACCTGGCTGGCAGGCCCAACGCCTAACTCTGCTTGCAATTCCCAGTGCCACGAACAGAACAGAAAGATAACTAACAAAACCCTCGTCAAGGAGCACTGAGTGTAAGCCATAGACACGTAGAGGTGAGAAGCAAGCGGTTATTTTAACAGTGGATCCAAATATAAGTGGCCACCTGAGAAGCTCGGCTGGGTGGAAGCAGCATGAAGTCAGCGTCCTGGCACGTCGGGCGGCCCCCAGTTAAGCCCAACAGTTGTGGTCACCCGGGACTGGGTGACGGCGCAGGAGCAGTCCTGCCGCCCTCCGCTGGGCCAGGCTCCGGGGCGGGGTGTCAGTGGCATATGCTATTTCGGACAGCTGTCCCTGCCAAGCGGCAGCGTCGAAGACGGGCGGGGGACACGGAGAGGCCCAGGAGCTGGGACTGGGGTAAGCGCGACTCCGCGGGGCGCGAGGCAGGGCTGTGAGGGTCGGGCGCGGAGGTCGGGGTTCAGAGTTGCGCCCTGCAGCCGGGGAGCCCCGCGCATCTCCAGCACCACGCTCACCCGCTGCATCCGAGAAACCCGCGCCTCCTGTTACCTAGCAACACCTCCCCCGGTTGCGTAGCAACAACGATCCGGGTCCCAGGGGCTCGATCCGCCGCTTGACGTCGGATAACTCCCCGCTTTGGTCTCGACGCTACGCGGCTCCGCCCTGCTCTCCCCTCCGGGCCGCGGCGCCTCGACCTCGTGTACGGCCGCCCAGCTCGCCCTCGGCCCGCACTCACCAGCTCTAGCCACTGCTATGCTACACGTGCGACTTCGCTGAAATGCGCCGCTAAACCCGCGCCTCAACTCCCGGGCGTCGGGTTGCGGTGTGCGCATGCGCCGGGCGGGGGCGCGTTGGGACCGGGCGCCACGGGCGTGGAAGGCACATGCGCACTGCGCCGCGGGCGGGCAACGCGGGAACGGAAGCCTGTCGCCGGCGGGAAGGGAAGGGCAGGGCACGCGGGGCTTCTTGGGCAGGGGACCGATCCGGACCGCGCACGCCCCGCGCGGGGCATGGTGGGAAATGTAGTTCCTAGCAAAGAAGCGACTTCGCGCCAAAATGGCACAAAAGAGCAGGCCGAGGGCCCGGCTGAGCACCTGCACCCAGGCGTTGCGGACGCCCCCCCTAAGTCGCCGGGCCAGCCACATCCCGCTTCCACCCCAGGCGGCCCTCGGCGCCCGGGACCCGGCAGGAGGTGGCCCGCGCCTCTTCTGTGACCCGGGGCACCCCGACACCTCGTGTGTCGTTTCGGTGACGCAGACCGCGCGGGACCTTTCCAAAGCGCAGCCCGAGTAGTGACTCCTCGCCGCCCTCGGCCGCCAGCCTCCCACCTTCGTCCTGTGCGCCCTGCGTCCCGGGTGCTCGCGAGCCCGTCCTCCCTGGACTCGCAGCCCACGTTTGCCCTCTCGCGGGGTCCCCTCTTTCTCTTGGGAAGATCAGCCCGGAGCGCGGGAGACGCTGTCACCCCGGCTGCACTCGCCTCCGGGCCAAGGAACCTAGAGTTTGGCCAAGGCGTCCCCCCGCAAGCCACGGCGCCACCTGCGTCTCGCGCCCTCCCCGTGGGCTGTACGGGGCTGTGGGCACCGGCACTGGAACTGAGAAGGACGGGACCTCGGGGCAGCATGTGCGATTCTGGGCCGGGCTTTCTCTGGCCTGCTGTCTCCCCTCCACGCCCAGAGAGAGCTCTCCCTCCAGTTCCCATTCCGGACGGACGCCCCCCAGGGGATTTACAACCGCGCGCAGAACAGGCACAGATCACAGATTGCTCATCCTCCCTCCCTGGGTGCTCTGAGACTCTGTTCTTACTCAAAAGACTTACGGTTTTTCAGTACTGGGTGTGGAACCCAGAGCACATGCTAGGCTAGCGCACACCACTAAGCTTATACCCCAACCCTTGACTTTTTCAAAAATGTACTTTTGCAGCGCACAATGTTCACAATCTTTGTGTGGAGTTAGCACATGCACGCGACACTCCTTAATGCCTTTTGCAACCCCTTTCCCTTCTTTGCTTCCCTCTCCCCATCTCAATTTCCTTCCCTTTTAAGAAAATTCCCCACCCCTGATTTTGCTGTTTATTTACAATTTAGGTTTCTCATGAAGAGAAACTATGCAGTGTTTAAGCTGTGTGTCTGATAATCTCACCTAACATTATGATCTCCAGGTACATCCATTTTCCTATAACTGACTGAAGTTTATCCATCTTTACAGCAGAGTAATACTCCACGGTGCCTCAGCACCATATTTCCTTTATCCACTCATTTGTTGATGGACAGTTACTTTACTTCCAAGATTTATTAGCTACTGCGAGTTGTGCAGCTATAAACATGGATGTGTATGTGATACTGATACTGATACACAATTTTTGGGGGGTTTTTTTGAGACAGGGTATCGAAATGTAGTGCAGGCTGGCTTTGAGTTCACTTTGTAGCCCAGGCTGTCTTCCAACTTTCTGTGATCCTCCTGCCTCAGCCTCGAAATTGGTGGGATTACCGGTATGCACCACTGTGCTCAGCTGATACATCTTTAACACTTCCAGGAAGATATCTCAACAGGGAATAGCTCGGTGGAATGGAATTTCTATTTTGTTTTTTGAAGAATTTACACTGATTCCATAGTGAACAACTTACGTAAGACAAGCTTTAGTCAACAGGCATTTCCTCACCGAGCAGCTGTGACTGCCTCCCCCCTTCCTTCTGCAGCCAAGCATGCTGTGATGAAAGCTCAGTCACTGGGTTTCCTTGGAGTCTTGTAGTTCGGGGCTCCAGTGCCTGTGTATGTAGTGAAAGTGGTTTTGCTCCTTTTGCATCTGCTGTCAGTTTATTTCACAGACTCAACTGCTGAATCTGTGGAGCACATGGGAAATGTCTCACTCTCTACACCTCACACCTTGTCCATCCCCAGAAAGGTTGGCCTTGAAGCCAAGAAGCTTTTTTTTTTTCTTTCAGACAAGGTCTCTCTGCAGGGTCCCAGGCTGTCTTCAAACTCAGCAATCCTCCTGCTTCAGCCTCCCAAAATGCTGGGCTAACAGATGTGTATCTCACACCCAGCTGGCAGGGAATTCCTGCCATACACTAGGCACCATGTGGCCCTTGGACTTAACAGAAGGGGTCATGAGAGTGACTGGAGCTTCCACTGTCACAGATCTCACAGCCTAGCCGGGCATAGTGGCACATACTTGTAACCCCAGCACTCGAGAGGCTGAGACAGGAGGATCACTTTGAGTTCAATGCCAGTCTTGGTTACATAGTGTGTTCAAGGTCAACATGAACTACACAGTGAGACTCTCAAAACAGAATGAGGAGGAAGGGGAGAAGGAGAACAACTCCTCACAGTCTGGCAGAGAAGCTAGACATCGAACCACTACTAGGGAATAAATAAGGGACAAGTTACTGCAGGTGACTCTGAGGAGCATTACAGGGTGCCAGGGCCAGGAGGGACACTTCAGATGGGCTGAAATGACCTTCAGAGGAGCTGGCGGTCTGGGGAGGGCAGTGCTGATAAAGTGCTTCAGAACCAGCCAGAGCAGGTGTGTCTGAGAAACTGGAAGGCCAATGTGGTACTGGGCCCCGTGGTGTACTCACCTGTAATTCTTGGCTTCTTGGGAGGCTGAGGCAGGAGCATCTCAAATTGAAGGTCAGCCTGGGCAATTTAGTGAAGTCTTGTCTTGAAATAAAATTTAAAAGAAAACAAGGTCTGGGGCTGGGGATTTAGCTCAGTAGCATAAGTGCCTGCCTTGCAAGCATATGGTCATGAGTTCGATTCCTGGTACCAAAAAAAAGAAAAAAGAAAAACAAAAACAAGGGAATGTAGCTCAGTGGTGGACTGCTTGTCTCAAGTCTAAGAGGCTTGGGTTTGATTTCGGGGGCCACGGGGGAGGAAAACACCACCATGTGTGTAGAGGAAGGGAGTAGAGCCTGTGAGTGTTGACGTGGGCCCCATGATGCAAGACTTGGGGCAAATTTCCTCCACCAGCAACACCCCCGTCCTTCAAGATCACAGGGCTGCTCCTCTCCCTCACTTAGGTCTCACCAAAAAAAGTCACCTGCTCAGAGGCATTCCCAGCAGACCCTGCCTGGCCCCTCCTGTGCACTCTGGTTTCCCTGGCACGCAGCTCTCAGCACCCTGGAGCTTTTTTCTTCCCTTCTCCTTGTGTGTGTGAGGCAGCCCAGCCAGGGCGACTTGGACCTTGTCTCAAAATAACAGGCAATCAGTAAATGCCTGCTGGCTGCAGAGGGTGTGGGTCCCACATAGTAAGGGAGAGGGGCAGGGAGGGAGGGACACGGGCCCCGTCTCATGCTTCTTTTGGGTCTCCCTGGTCAGGATAGAGCCTGGATCGACGCTGAATGAATAGGTGAGGAGCCGGAGAATGGGGTGCGCAGATGCTGGTGGGAAGGAGAGCACTGGCCTCCCTGTGCGAAGTGGGCCCGACGCTGGCCGGTTGAAAGCAGGGCGCTGAGAGCGCTCCCTGGCGGCGTGCACTCCGCAATAACCCGTCAGTTCCACCAGCCCACACAGTCCTGACTCAGCTTAAAGACCCATTGGCTGTATTTTGTGGTCTAGCATCAGGCCCGCTCCACACCCTGGGCTCAGGGATCTGCCGCGGTATATCGGTGGTGTACGGTCCCCTGGTCCCCACCTACTCTCTGCTGGTTTCTCAGAAGGTCAGGGGGTAGCTCAGCTTTGGCTGGGGGACATGGAGTCTCCGTATAAGTAACTGAATTGTTACTGATTTGTTGGTACAGGGAATGAGTCCAGGGCCCCAGCTACATCCCCCACTCATGTTATTTTGACACAGGGCTCAAACTTGTGACCCTCTTACCTCAGCCTCCTGAGTTGCTGGGATTACAGGAGTAAGCCCCAATGCCTGACTCTGTTTTAGTCTCCTCTGTTGGGACCTAGTGCAGTATCACGATCTCTTGAATTGTTATTTAACCCCAGCACACCCCATTGTTCAGATAAGGAAACTGAGGCATGGAGAAGCTGACTGTCAATTCCCTGCGAGGAGTGGGCTCACAGTCTGGCTGCGGAGTCCACGCTCTTGGCCCTTGTACACCCGAACCCCTCTTCCTCCTTTTCCTCCTTCTCCCCTTCCTCTTCCTCCTCTGTCTCAGTGTTTCTCCCTGTCCCAGTCCAGCTGACCATGCTGACTGCACCTGTCCAAGTGCTGCCTTTTCTGCCCATAGCACTTGCGCTCCATGTGGGGTTGCTTTACAAAGAGAATATGTTTGTCCGGGTGTGGTGCCACATGCCTGTAATCCCAGCACTCCGGAGGCTGAGGCAGGAGGATTGCAATTTCAAGCCCAGCCTGGGCGCTGGACAATTAAGCGACTTTGCGAGATCTGTCTCAAAATCAAAAATAAAACGGGCTGGCACGTAGCTCAGTGCGAGTGTCCTGGTTTCACAGCGGGGTCTCCCAAAAGGTCTTTGAGAACCAAGTGGAGCCTTGTGGACTCCGTAGGGCACCCGAAGAATACGTTTTTAACGAGATCTTTAGGAAACTGTCGCATACAACAGAGTTTCACAGCCTCAGTGTCCCTTTCCCGCGCAGCGCCGCTCCCAGAATAGCCCGGGGAAAACCACTTTGGCTTCATGTTCCCAAGGCAACAAGGGAAAGTCACTTTCCATTCCCTACGGAAGCAGCCGAGTTCAACCGGAAAAAGCCGAGCGCCCTTGGCAGGCCGTTTCCGGCTGGGGTGCATTGTGGGAAAGCGCAGTTTCCGTTGGGCGCTGAGGTCCGAGGCGCCGCCGGCCGCCCTCCCACGTGAACCGCTGCGCGGGCTGTGCTCGAGGGCCGCCCCCTCTCACCGAAGAGTGCCCCGGAAGCCCCGGGGAGCCGGAAGTGGCCAGCGGAGGGCAGGAGCGCGTCCCGGAGCCCGGCGTGAAGCGGCGGGGCGCGCGGCGCCAGCGCCATGTCCCTGATCTGTTCCAGTGAGTGCCGCCGCGGTCAGTGGCGGGCGGGCGGGCAGGTCGCGGGCACGGTTTCCAGCGAGCGGGTGTGGACGGAGGCAGCCGGACAGGAGACGAGGCTCGTTGTCGCAGACCCGGGACTTGCCCAGGACCTGCTTCCTATCGGCCCGCCTTGTAATCGGGCTCCGGGCCTCAGTTTCCCCGTCTGCAGACATCGGTGTCCGCGCCGTGTTACCCGGGTCCCCCGGGTCGTCAGAATTGCCGGAGTCTGCAGAGCCTGAACCGCACGGACAGGGCTGCTGGCCGGGCCACGCTGCGTGACTAAGGACACGCATGGGGGGCCCTGGACGGTACACAGCACCCCCAAATTTGTGATTGCACTTCACCCTCCTCGGACACCCAAAAGGGTGGTAGATACAGATTTCTGATCCCCAGAGGAGGCCCAGGGGATCGGGAGGAGAACGTTTAGCCAAAGGCGCACAGCCAGGAAGTGGCGACCCAGGCCCTTCTGCGCCACTGTTTCTGTTCCCCATGCCTGCCAGGGTTCTCTCCGGGGTCCCTCGCATGCCTGGCCAGCTCTGCCCTGGGTTTGAGCCCTGCGGAACTCCTGACTGCTCTGGCGGTAATGACAAGTAGGATATGAGCCGTGATTATTGACTGATTGTCAGGAGAGAAGGCCTTAGGGGAGCTGGGAAGCACCGCCCTCTCCATGGGCGCCTGTTGTAGGGGTGAGGATGCACCATCTCATCGCGGTTTAAGGGGGAGGATCTCGGCTCCAGGCCCCCAGCTCCCTCCCACTTCCCATCCCCAGTCTCCAATGAGGTGCCCGAGCACCCGTGCGTGTCCCCGGTGTCCAATCACGTGTACGAGCGGCGGCTCATCGAGAAGTACATCGCGGAGAATGGCACAGACCCCATCAACAACCAGCCACTGTCTGAAGAGCAGCTCATCGACATCAAAGGTGCCACTGCTGGGCCATAGGGGGCAAGGGAGTGGGAGACGATGGGGGAGGGGCCCCGGCGCTTCACACACACACTCCCCTACCCCTACCCCTACCCCGGTCTCTGCAGTTGCTCACCCGATCCGGCCCAAGCCTCCCTCCGCCACCAGCATCCCAGCCATCCTGAAAGCGCTGCAGGATGAGTGGGTGAGGACCTGGAAGCAGTCGCGGTTCCTGTGCGGGCTCCCTCGGAGGGGCGGATGGGGTTTCCCTCCTCTCTCCCTCTCTGTCTCTGCTTTCTCTGCTGGGTGTGGAGCCCAGGGTCTCCTTCGGCCCCACCGGTGCCCTCCCCTTGAACTTTGCCCAGGCTACTGCTGAGCAGGGTGCTGGCATGGGAGGCACTGGGCTTTGTAGTGTTGCAATCACACAGCTGGGTTATCGGCCTGGTTCCAGCACTGCCATCCATGTGACTGTGGCCGCATTGCTCAGGCTCTAGGGGGGGCGCAGAGTGAGGCTGTGCCTTGGAGACCTGCTTCCTGCTGCTGAGAGTAGTGCCATTGTTGTATCTGAGGCAGCCTGGGGAGCACTGAGGTCCGCGAGGGTTTTGGTGTGGGCTCGGAGCTGCAGGTCATCTGCCAGCCAGTGCAGCAGCACACTGGTGCCCCTTGGGTCCCCTGGAAACTGCCCTGTGCATTTGCGCTGCCCCCTCAGTGCTGCGCCCCCTCTGCAGGATGCTGTGATGCTGCACAGCTTCACCCTGCGCCAGCAGCTGCAGACCACGCGCCAGGAGCTGTCCCATGCGCTGTACCAGCACGATGCCGCCTGCCGAGTCATCGCTCGACTCACCAAGGAGGTCACGGCAGCCAGAGAAGGTATGCGCCGTCCTGCCTTGTGCCCCACCCTGCCCCCCCTACACCCCGCCTTTCTCACCTATGGTGCCCTTTCTCCCAGCTCTGGCCACCTTGAAGCCCCAGGCAGGCCTCATCGTGCCCCAGGCCGTGCCCAGCTCGCAGCCCAGTGTCGTGGTGAGTGAGTGTCCCCTCCACCCCTAGCGGGCTGTCAGTTTGCTGTGGCCTACTAGGCACCTCCTGGTTTTTGCAGTCCAGAGCTCTCACTCTGAGCTGCAACTTAGCCCTGTTTCAAAGTTTTAAATTTTGAAACAGGGCTTCACTAGGTCCGACTTCAGGCGCCAATTCTTCCTCCGTGGGGTCTGGCATCTTGCCTCTTCAGCCTCCCTGTTCTCCTCTGCAGGGTGCAGGAGAGCCCATGGACCTGGGTGAGCTGGTAGGCATGACACCCGAGATCATCCAGAAGGTACGGAGGCCACCTCACATGTGGGGGGCACATTCTGATGCTGTCACTCAGCAGCTTTGCAGCCCAAGCTTGCCGCTGCTGCTCCTAACTAAGCACACGCGTCACTGGGCCAAGGCTCTTACCAGGGAGATTCACTGGCAGGGTGCGCTCAAACTTGTGATGTCACGAGGGCTGTGCAGATCTCCTCGCTGTTATGTGTGTTCCTTTCCAAGGGAAGCAGCTGTTGGGGACAGGGCCGGGGTCTGTGACTGCCTAGGGTGCTGCTGCGTGCACAGCACATGACCTCATGGTTGGGCCAGACAGCAGGTGTCACTACAGTGGTCTCCTTAGCCATGAGGGTGGGGCCACTAGGAAGGGTGTTCCCAGCGTCACCGATGTCCTGCATGCCGTTCTCCGCATGCAGTCCTCTGCAAGTCCTCCTCCTCTTGTTCCAGCTGCAAGACAAGGCCACGGTGCTGACCACGGAGCGGAAAAAGGTTGGTTCTCCCAGACATGTGAGGCGCTGGTCCTGCAGGAAGGGATGGCTGGATCAGGGCTCATTGCTGCTTTGGGGGGCTCTACATTGCAGAGAGGGAAGACGGTACCTGAGGAGCTGGTGAAGCCTGAAGAACTCAGCAAGTACCGGCAGGTGGCATCACACGTGGTGAGTACCAGGCCCAGCTTAGCCCATGGGGTGCTATCCAGGGCCCTGGGGGCTCCCTTGCCTGCCGACTTGTTAGGGCTGCTCCCATGCCCCAGCTGTGAGTTCCCACAGAGCCCAGAGGGTTCCCCAAGCTGGTCACAGAAATCTCTGTTCCCTGGCTGGGGTGGCTGGGCTGGAGCTGCGGGCTACAGCCTGGCCTCCGGGGCTGCTGACCGGCTTTGTTCTCTCTGCCAAGGGGCTGCATAGCGCCAGCATCCCCGGGATCCTTGCCTTGGACCTCTGCCCCTCAGACACCAACAAGATTCTCACTGGTGAGCCAGGGCCCAGGCCAGGCCAGAGCGCCTTCTCCAGCACTGGGAGCTGGGCAGCCTGGGTCAAACCTGTCCTCTGGGTCTCCTCCAGGTGGGGCGGACAAGAACGTGGTTGTCTTCGACAAGAGCTCCGAGCAAATCCTGGCCACCCTCAAAGGCCACACCAAGAAAGTCACCAGTGTGGTGTTTCATCCATCCCAGGTAAGGGCCCCCAGCCGGCCTGGTCTGGTCCCTTCTGCCTGCCCAGGGGCAGGCACAGCATGCTTCAAGCTGGGGCCAGAGGGAAATGCAGTTTGATAAAAGCCTGTCCCTGAAATATTTTATACTAGGGAAAATCTTACCGTTCATAACATAAACCACAGGCAGGTGTGGTGGCACACCTCTGTAACCCTAGCACTTGGAAGGCTGAGGCAGGAGAATCACTGTGTGCAAGGCCAACCTGAACTACACAGCAAGACTGTGCCTCAAAAAAAATTTAATAACACCAACCACAGAGTATAAAAGCTCAGCAGTGCAGCCTGCCAGCCCTCTGGGCTCCCAGGTCCTTGGGAGGAGGGTGCTGCTTGGCAGTAGGGTAGGGAGGGCGGTAGGGCAGCTTCTTCATCCAGGCCGAAAGCGACATCTCCCTGCTTGCATGGTGCTCCTGCCTGTGACTTGTGTGCTAACCCCAGTTGTCGGTGTTAGGGCTCTCACTGTCAAAGTTAGTGGCTCTGGGGTGGAGGTGGGGGTTCTGTTCCTTCCCAGCCTCCTGGGAAGTAACTTCCCTGGAGTCTGGTCTGGGCCATCCCCTGCATTGCCATTGGCTTTTCAGAGTCACGGCCAGCCGGCGCCCTGCTCTGATCCCAGCAGCCAGTGTGGTGGGAGTCACTGTGTCACAGTTCCCCTTTCCTCCACGAGGTGGCGCGCCCCGCCTCGCAGACAGCCATGGTCTTTCAGGTCCCAGCTAGCCACCGTGGGTGGCTGACCTCTCTAACACACCTCCCCGGGCCCTACCACAGGAGCTGGTGTTCTCAGCCTCCCCAGATGCCACCATCAGGATCTGGTCGGTCCCCAACACTTCCTGCGTCCAGGTAGTGCGGGCCCACGAGAGTGCCGTGACTGGCCTGAGCCTGCATGCCACCGGCGACTACCTCCTGAGCTCCTCTGACGACCAGGTTCGGGGCCAGGGAGGGACACAGCCGGGGGCACTGGGCCTGGGGGCTCAACCCAGCTGCCGCCTCACTGCTCCCATCTCCCTGCAGTACTGGGCATTCTCAGACATCCAGACAGGCCGAGTGCTCACCAAGGTGACGGACGAGACCTCAGGCTGCTGTGAGTGCTGCACTGGGGTGGGGGTGGCAGAGGGAGGCGGGCAGCTGGGTTGGCAGCTCAGGACACTGAGCAGTCACTGAGTGGACACCTCCCCTTGCAGCCCTCACCTGCGCGCAGTTCCACCCTGACGGGCTCATCTTTGGGACGGGAACCATGGACTCGCAGATCAAGATCTGGGACCTGAAGGTAGGTGGTGCAGGTTGGCTGGGTGCCAGGGGCAGAGCTGTGGGGGAGGGCTCCCTTTCCCAGAGGTGGAGCTGGGCTGTGGCATCCCTGCATCATCGCCACCTGCCTGCCTACCAGGA
The DNA here is from genome assembly GCA_004027295.1 of Dolichotis patagonum. Lineage (NCBI taxonomy): Eukaryota > Metazoa > Chordata > Mammalia > Rodentia > Caviidae > Dolichotis > Dolichotis patagonum. Next base: position 48,420 of record PVJX010007897.1, on the reverse strand, counting down.
GCGCACCAATGTGGCCAACTTTCCCGGCCACTCGGGCCCCATCACTAGCATTGCCTTCTCTGAAAACGGCTACTACCTGGCCACTGCGGCCGACGACTCCTCTGTGAAGCTCTGGGACCTGCGTAAGCTGAAGAACTTCAAGACGCTGCAGCTGGACAACAACTTTGAGGTGGGTGCTACGCTGCCCGCCCCCCAACCCCACAGGCTGAACCCAGCCTGACCGCCTCTCTTTGGCTCCAGGTAAAGTCCTTGATCTTCGACCAGAGCGGCACTTACCTGGCCCTGGGTGGCACAGATGTGCAGATCTACATCTGCAAGCAGTGGACGGAGATCCTGCACTTCACAGGTAGGGCAGGGCCGGGGGCTGGGGCCAGGTTTGGCGTTACCAAGTGTGGCTTACTCAAGCTGCACCTGTAGAGGACCTCAGGAGGCAGGGTGGGGCGTGGGCTCTCCCCTCTCACCAGCTCTCCCGAGTGGGTGCCCTGGCTGTGGCTCAGGTGCTACATTCTGTGCAGTAGCAGTTGGGGCCCTACCCCACCTGCCTGCTGACCCCATGCTGTGTGCAAGCCTCACACCACCCCTCGTTTCTTGGCAGAGCACAGCGGACTGACCACGGGGGTGGCCTTTGGGCACCATGCCAAGTTTCTGGCATCCACAGGCATGGACCGGAGCCTCAAGTTCTACAGCCTGTAGTGGGGCTGCTGGAAGGCAGCAGTGGTTGGGTAGCTGGGGTGGGGTGGGCAGCAGGGGGCTGTGGGGGGGACGCTCACTTATTTTAACTGTCTGCGCGGCCCAGGGGCCAAGGCAGTGCAGACCACCCCCATTCTTAAGGCCCTGGCCTGGGGCTCAGCGCCAGGGCCCAGCGGGAGGGTCCTGCAGGTTTTATAAGCAGTGATTTAGTTTCATTAAAAAAAGAAAATGCACAGCAGCCTCTGTGTGTCGGGTGCCGGGCCCAGGTGGGCAGTTGTGGGGAACCAGAGTCTGCTGCCTTGGGTGTGCAGGCTGACAGGCCGGACACTGGTGTTTCCCTGGTGGCAGTGGCTGAAAGCAGGAGGGAGGCCCAGCTGTGGTGGCCATGAGTGCCCTCCACAGGAGCTGCTGGGTGGTGTGGATCAAGTGATGGGGGCAAGGCACCCTGTGCCCGGCTTCTTGTCTCCTGCACTTGAAACAAGTTCTCATGAAGTCAGGAGGCTCCCTGCCTAGGTTTGAACAAGTGATCCTCCTGCCTCAGCTTCTCAGTGCTGGGATTGTAGTGCCTGCCGCCTGAGGCATTTCCTGCAGGTGGGGTTTGTGATGGTATCTGTTGGACTCTGGGGATCATCGGTCACCTAAGTCTCTCTGAGTCCAGCCCCTGGGTTCTTGGGGAGGGGAGTGCCTTTGTCTAATCCCTCGTGCCTTTGTGTGGGGCAGAGTGGGAGGCTGGATACCAGAGGCCATGAACGCGTGGCTCGGCCCGGTCACCTGCTTCCAGGCAGTGAGTGTCTCCGCTTTCACTTGTGTGGGCCCCCAGCCTGGGCTGCTCTGGCCTCAGCGGCCCCTGTGTGCACAAAAGCAGCGCTTCCGGCCACAGTTCTGTGGAAGCACCCAAAATAGAAGCCAGTTTCACTTCCCAGACTCTGCTCAGGCTGTCTGGCATCCCTCCACCTAGTGTCCCCCCCACCCATCATTCAGCCCTTTGCTCTCCTATGGGCTACAGGATCCCTGTGTACCAGTGCAAGGGAGCGTCTGCATCATGCCACAATGTTGGGGTGCTGCGAGGGTGTTGGGGGCACCTCTGGGACTCAGCTGCTGGCAGGAAGAGCAGACCTGGGTCCCTGAGTAGCATGCTTCCTGCTGTGGTGGTGGTGCTGGTAGCTGCTATCGGCTGCATCATGCTGACTCGGCTCCCCAGGGTGTCCCCCTCCCAGTAAGTCCCAGACCAGACCTGGGGGTTCGAGAGCCGCAGCGTGGGGAGCACCCCTGATGGGTGGCACCACCACCAGCCTCACAGGCTATGGGCCTCTGTGTCCCAGATGTGGCATCCTTTGATGGAGGTGACCTGACTTAGCTCAGGTGCGACATGAATATTGGTGACCAGGTTTCAGACCTTATCAGCGTTGGGGCAAAACCTGCAGCCCAGCACTCAGGAGGCTGAGGCAGGACAGCCAGAGACCTGAGGGACACAGCAAGACCTAGTCCCAAAGAACAAAGCTTGTCTGCACACAGAACACACAGAAGTAGGAGAGCAGTGCTGTCCCAGGGGTCTCGGAGAACAGGTGGACATTTGTGGGGTCCTGTGGTGGGGGGAACCACCCTGTTCCCTGGTGGAAGCCAAGGGAAAGTTCACCACCATGTGGTTCCATCAAGCAGGGGTGAGCACCAGGGACCAGCCAGCACCTGGTGAGGGAACCGTGCAGGGGACCAGGAGGGTTAGGTGGATTGGGGCCACAGTGACCAGAGCCCCTCCTGGGGGGCCACAAAGGGGACAGCAGCTGAGACCCATTCTACCCCAGCAGCAGGTACCACCTGCTGTAGGTCCCCTCACCTCCATGTGTGCCCTGGAAACAGCACATGCGCAATGACATGCAGTCATGGGAGCAGGGCATGCACTGCTTCCTGGGTCCTTTGAAGGGCTCGGACCCACTGCAGTTATACCACCAATCAGGGACACGCTCATCTCATTCCAGTGTTTTTGCAGTTTCCCTTCTCATTTTTCCTTTTCCCTTCCTCTCCCTCGTTCCCCTTCCCAAATAACATTTTTTCCTGTTTCACAATAGCTGTGATGCATTTGGGTCCTTATTTACAAGTTCAGTTTCTCATTCCAGAGAGACAGTGCAGTACTTACTCTCGTGCTCCATTTATTTCATATAAGAGGACAGACTCCAGGTGCATCCATTTTCCTAGAAATGTCTCGTGTATCCTTTGTGGCTGAATAGTACTCCATTGAAAAAATCAACATTTTTTTATCCTTTCACCAGTTGATGGGCATTGGGGGTTTCCAAGATGTGGCTGTTAAAACTGAGCCACTATAAATGGTCCGTCATTGGCGTGATGCTTCCCATCCTGGGAAGACACCTGTGGTGGGACCAGCTGGGTCAGGCAGGACTGGCCAAGTAGGCCAGGACTCCACAGTGATCTCCACAGTGGCTGTGCTGGCCTGTACCCTGCCCACAGGAACTCATGCTTAATAGAAAACAACACAAAATACTCAGTCTTGTATTAAAAACCAGTGAAAAAGTCCCAGTGGGACCATGGTGGCATCTGCAGAGCAGTGCTGTTTTGGGGTATGTCCACGCCACTCCTATACCCGCCCCCATTCAGGGTCCCTGATTAGCCGCCTCCTCACTTCCTGGTACAGCATATCCTGCGGTCCCTTCCTGGCACGGCCATCACCACGGAAGTCCGTCTCCACCCATTGTGGCAACAGGCAGTGACTGCTTTTTCTGGGGAACAGGGTCTCACTGTGTAGCCCAAGTTGGCCTTGAACTTGTGCTCTTCCTGCCTCAGCCTCCTGCGTGCTGGTACTATGCCACCATGCCCAGCGTAGGCAGGGATTTAAAGACGGCCCTGGGTAGGGGAGGGATAGACAGTGCTGTGCCAGGCCAGGTGTGTGGAACAGACTCTGCACACCTGTTTCCCTCCTGGGGCCTTCACTGCTATAAACACTGACTGCAGGACTGCAGAGCCACACAGAGCACAGCACAGTACGTGGGGCTAGGGCTAATTGAAGCCCCTCAGGCTCTGTCCCCAGAACAGACTGCGCACCCCCCCCAAGCCCTGTCCACGTGGCCCCCAGGCAGCACAGCTTTGGCTTGCACCCTTGGGACTCAGCCTCCTTCCCTGCTCCCTGCTTCCTGCTTCCCATCCTAGCAGCCTCAGTGGTTGGCCAAGACAAACTCGGGCTGCCGGGCACCACACTGACCTGCAGTAGCAGACAGAGCAGTTATTTTCCTCAAACTGGCTCTCAAATGTGCAGCCAGGGAGGCTGAGGCAGGAGGCTGCTGGGGCTGGTCCAGCCTCAGCTTGGCTACTGGCTGGCCGGGTAGTCTTGAAGCCCCTTGTCTAGCAGCTGGATCCTTCGTCCATCACCTTTGTCCTGGGTGGACAGCTGGGATCCTGGGTGGTTTCCTGGGTGCCCATCATGGGGCCAGAGTAAGGATTTGGACCCAAGCTCCACGAAGCTCTCATGCTGGGTTAGTGACATCACCTGGGGACCTACAAGTGCCCCTCTCCCAGTAGCCCAGGATCCCACTGTTCAGGGGACAGTACTGGGGGTCAGGGCCCAGGCCAGCCACGGAGGTCCTGTCCGCCGGGGTGAGCTCAGGTCTAGGCCTTCCCCAAGTGGCCTGGCCGGCTCTGGAGTTGGGGCAGTAGCTCCAGACCCCCCTAGCAGGAGCCTGGCCCAACCATGTAGCCAGCAGCGGGAAGCAGGCAGTGCAGAGTCACCGTGCCCTGGTCACAGCTGGGCTGCAGGCCAGGGGCACTAGGCTAGCCCTGCCCTGAGGTGGCAGCCCTGAGCAGGGGCAGGGGGAGAAGGGGGACAGGAGCGCCTCCACCCATGCGACCCTTGAGGTTCCTGGGGCAAAGGACTGCGAGAGGATGAGAACATTAAAAAAAAAAAAAAGACACAGCTGGGGTCTGGGGGAGCCCTTACCCTCCTGATGGGAGGAAGGAACTGCCTTGGAACCATGCACAGCACCTCTCAGCTCCTCTGTCAGAGTCAGCCCTCTGGAAGAGTAGTGGCCATTGCTTGACCAGGTTGCTTTCTACAAAAACGAGACATTTTATCCTGGTGACTCCTTAGACATACCACACACTGATAATCTGTTCCATCTCCTTGATCAGGACACCAGGGACTCAGTACTGAATGACACAGCAGAGGTTCTCTTATGTTCTGGGTCCTCACTGACCTTAGAAGGCCAGTGTCAAAATATTGGCTATCCTCTCAGCCAATCTATCTCTCTAATTTTTGGTCTGTAAACCTCAGTTGTGGAACAGCCAGAAGAAAAAACAGCAGTACAGTGTGGTAGAGGCAGTAAGCTAAACATTTTATCTTATCTAAATATCAAGCATCTTAGAGCATTAAATGAAACTGTTATTTCCTATTAACCATGGATGTTTTAACATTTTATTACCTGTAGAATGTTAACAGTTACACATTTTACAGGGAAAATTAGAAATCTAAACCATACCTAATATTGTAGCATGATAATCATGATGACATTTTGTAACACATTTGAATTTTCACTTTGACATAAGATACCTCCTTTTTGGTCAGTCATCCCTATGTAATACATAAGAAGCTTTTGCCTAACTTGTTTATCTTTTGTGGAATGTACAACTCACAAGCATTGTTGAAGGCAGAAGTCTGATTCTGAATGACAATTTTTTTTTGTCTTTTGGAGATAGGGTCTCAACTATACAGTTCAGGCTGGATTTGAGCTAACTTTGTATTTTAGGTTGGTCTCAAACTTGAAACAATCCTCCTGCCTCAGCCTCCCCAGTGCTGGGATTACAGGCACGTGCCACCATGCCTGGCTAGATGTCTAAATCTGAAACAAAATTCTGTCACCATAAACAATCCCTGTTTTACATTTTGGAAAACTTGTACAGCAGGAAGCATGACTACATGAATACACCATGAAGTTAATAACAGTCTGTCATAGCCATATGAAAACCTTTGTATGGGCACCTTTAAATCAAAAACCTTACTGTATTTTTTTATGATGATGAATGTGGACATGTTACAATAATGTTCTTTTAACCTTAGTTGGGGTGTCTCCCATAAGGCTATGGAGATCACTGGGGCCTCTGATCAGTGAACAAGAACTGGTTAAAAATGTTGCTAGGCAGCTGCTTTCTAATCAGTTGTAGTCTTGTCCAATAATCCCAATTCTAAGAGATTTTTGTTTATCTTAATACAATTTTTTATGACTTATAAAAAGCTCAATCATAACATTTAACCCATTAATTTTTAAACAATGAGACTCTCAAGTCAATAATAAACAACAATACATATTATGTTTATAACCAATTGTAGCATCATCTTGATCAGCTGGTAACCCAGGTGGAAGCATGCTTTCTAAATCTATAAGCCTAGTAAGCCTTGAATAAGTGACTTGAAAATGCAAAGAGGAAAAGAGCTGGGGATTTAGCTCAGTGGCTTAAGCACCCGCCTGGCAAGTGTGAGGTCATGAGTTCAATCCCTAGTACCAAAAAAAAAAAAAAGAAAGAAAGAAAGAAAAAGGAAAAAAGATTGTTGAACTGAAAAAAAAGGGAACAGCTGTTCACAAAATGGACAAATGGACAAATAGGGACAGACAGTCTGTACAGATTGGGACAGACATAGAGACAAGCACATAGCTTGTGAGTGTCTGTGAGAACTGGCTAAGTTTGGGGGGTGCTATTTATACACTTGTATCATGCCCCTTAGCTGAACTAGCTTGCTTCTTACACCTCACTTTCTGGGGACTAAAACACCTGTTTACCTCCAGCACCCCATGCCCTCAGGGTGTTTCTCGGTGCTCTGTGCCCTTGGCAGCTTTTTGCTCCACATGTGTGATCACTAGCTCAGTGACACCCAAAAACCTCTTAACAGACTGGACAAACAGACAAACACACAGGCAGATTAACAGGCATCTTATAAAATCAGAGTGCACGCAAATATATTTTCAACCAAATTGAATTACAGTAATTGTTTTACAGATTTAGAATTTATAACTATAAACTGACTAGTCAGAATAGTTGTAAGTCAGTTAGCAGAGATCAAGTATAAAAGGATTTAGAAAAGACAAAGTTTTTTTTCTTTTTGAGACCAAGTCTTGCTGCGCAGTTCAGGCTGGCCTTGGGCTCCTCCTGCTTGAGCCTCCTGAGTGCTGGGATTACAGAAGTGTGCCACCACACTTGGCTACAAGATCTTATCTATAATTAACATATATGTTTGTTTTTTATCTTAAGAATACTAGTAACTTTTTGTGTCCCCTTATCTTTATATCCTCTTATCATCTATTTGGATCTTCGGTTTTCATTTTTGGTTACCACCTTCTGGGCATCCTACGTCAGTTCCTTCAGTTGGCCCCAGGTCTGGCCTAACCCCATCCTTTTCTATCGGTTGTGGCATGGTCTCTGAGGTGTCATTGTCATAGGACTGAGCATCTGCTTCTTGAGGTGGAATCACCTCCTTCTCTGGGTTTGGGCCCATGATACAGTGGACAGCACACACTGGTACCCAGAGAGGCCATTCAGCATTTCCTGGAAAAACACAAGCACACCCTCAACCACGCATTAACACTGGGCCGGATGCTTTGATTGTCCAGTGTGAAGATCTTTCTAACGGACTCTTTTTAGCCTTTATTTGATTGCGTTATCTTTCTGCTACGGTATTTCTATCTTTATTAGAATTTTAGAAATTTAAATAGTATACGCTGCCAAGTGAAATCTCTTATGAGGTAACCCTCCTCCCCCCCCGTTTTTGAAATTTGTCTCATGAGCACGTTTAACTATTTAGGCCCCTGGAGCCATCAGTCGTTCCCACCTTGGGCTGTGGCTCTGTCTTCCCACCTGGAGGTGGTAGCGGTCATGTGTGCACGTGGCCGTGGGGAAATCCTGGGCCACTGTCACTGCCAGCTGAAGCTGCACTCCTGCTCTGGCCTGGAGGCCCCACTGCTATTGATGATCCAAGTGCTGGCGCAGGCCATGGGAAAAGACAGAGGCCATGGGAAAAGACAGGGCTCTTGGGTACCCAGAGCTCTGGGGCACCTTCCTGGTCCCGGACTGAGTCCTGCTTGTCACCTGTGGGCTGGCCATGGAAAGGCTTGGTAGGCCCAGGTGGAGTTTGTCCTTCATCACATTGTGGGTAAATTCCCAAGCCAAGGCAAACCAAACTGAAAAGAGGACTCTTTGCACCAAGGAGATAAGAAGGCAGCATTTAATCTTTACCCTGGTGGACTTCATGAAGTGCTGCAGGGATCATTCCTCAAAAGCAAAGGCACTGAATTTAGGAAGAATTTAGTTCATACAGAATTTAGGAGTGGGAGGTACAAAGCAAGTGACAAAACGTGACATAACTGGTTACATGTATGGAGTCATATAATGACAGGCGGGCTGGTCTTGAAACAGTAGAAACACCCCAGGAACCAGGGGAGGGGCCTTACAGAGTGAGCTCAGTGAGGGGCATTATCATAACACAGGAACATTCTGGGGAGGGGCCCTCGAATTAACCTGGGGTGCTGTGAGGTACAGACAGTTACTCTGACTTAGTGCTCCTCAGAGGTGCTCAGCTGGGCTGTAGTCACTACCAAGGTCAATTAGATTCAGCAGAAGCTTGGTCAGAGCCCTCTAACTGATCATGAAATATCTGTAAGTTTGCTATCTCATAAATGTGGCCCTGCATTATAATTTGCCTCAGCAAGCCTAGGGAGGCAGGGCAGCAAACCCCAGCTCCCAGTGCAGGTCCTCAGGTCCTGCCTCACCAAGCCAGGCAGGGCCAGGCTGCCTCCAGGAAGTTCTCAGTGCCAATACTTTCTTTGCATTTCTAAAGGTAAAACCCTGAAAAGGTTTTAGACCTGATGGGCTGGAAGTCAAATCAGTGGATGTCATACCTGGTGAAGGAAGTTCCCTCCATTCCCTTGATCAAATATGTGCAAATCAGAAACAAATTGAAGTGTAACCTTAGTTAGGTAAGGAAGGAGAGATGGGGGATAACTCTTCCCCACAAAAGGAGAGCTATGCTGTGAATTTTGTTTTACAACACCTGATATTTTTAATTGAGCCATAAGCAGCTATCTCCACCTTTTCAGCTCAGAGAAATCTTGCTTCATCACAGGTTAAAGCTTCTGCCTCTTAAGGAATAGAGTGGTTTTCTCCATCTCCCTTGCAATTGGCACTAAAAGAAGCCAGACGGGTGAGGGAGTACATGGAGGGTTTCCATCATATCTACCTGGTTACTAAACTTCAAATCCCCAATAGTCAGAGAGAAATTAAAATCACTCAGGTCATCAGTTCACAGCCTAAAGGAAGAGGAAAAATCAAAGCTACTTGTTTTTGTTGCTGGGAAGGGGGCATTTCGCTACAAGCTGTACTGCTGCACCTATGGGGGCAACACGGCCACTATCTGTCCCTTCAACAAAGCCTTCAACTCTGTCCAAAGTATAGATGACAATATCATTGGGCCACTCAGTGTAAATTCAAAACTGATGTGGAAGGCCTGCCTGTTCCAGAAAAACCTCTAGCAGGGCCTTCCTTCACCCTACCAAACAATGGGGGCGCTTTCCTAAATTCCTCCCCAGCCCATCTGCGTTGGGCTTTATGAAACTTCTAAGATGACAGATTGTGGTCCCAAATGATTGGAAAGAAATAGCTAAAGCATGTCTGAGTCTGGGGAATCATTTGTTGTGGAAAGAAAACTTTTTGTGTTGTGCACTGATCCGACCTCACGTGGTCAACTTGCGACAAACATTTCCATGTACATTTGTCTTTTTTTTTTTTTTTTTGGTACTTGGCATTGAACTCGTGACCTCACACTTGCCAGGCAGGCACTTATGTCACTGAGCTAAATCCCCAGTCCCTCATTTGCCATTCTTTAACAGTTGTTTGTTCCATAATTATACTAGTAATGAAATCAATACACCTATTTATTTATTTATTTATTTATTTACATATTTATTTTTTCCTGGGGAAGGGTTTTGTTTATAACTATCCCTAGAGAATACGAGATATGATGGAAACCCTCCATGTACTCCCTCACCCGTCTGGCTTCTTTTAGTGCCAATTGCAAGGGAGATGGAGAAAACCACTCTATTCCTTAAGAGGCAGAAGCTTTAACCTGTGATGAAGCAAGTGCTCCACTCTTTACACCTGATGAAGCCACTATCAATACACTCCAGTGATGACTACTGACCTATACCAATGCACTTCTACTCCTAGTTGTGGGCAAATGAGAAGTGTCCCCTCCCCCTCAATCTCTTATCCTGTCCCTGTTCTGGCACCATATGCCACAACCCATGTGGCCCTTGAGGTTCCTGGGGTGAAGGATCATGAGAGGATGAGAAAATAAAGAAGAGACAAAGCTGGAGTCAGGTGAAGCCCTTAACCTCCTGATAGGAAGAAAGGAACTGGCCCCTCACTGCAGAGGTGTTTATTTATACCTTTTTGCAACTTAATGTCACATGATACCCTGTTGTCCTAGCAAACCACTGTTCAGATGGCCTTGGGGCCAGGTGTCCTCTGGGCTGAAGCAGCTTCTTCACGTGGCTGCCCTGGGCACTCTTTGTTCTTGGATGGCCATGCTCCAGCCCTGCGTGTGTGGTCGATTTCCAGCTTCAAACACTCCCAACACAGGAGGGGCAGGAGGGACAGGAGAGGCAGGGGCAGGAACAGCAGGGGCAGCAGGGGTAAGAGTGGTAGGGGCTGGGGCAGGAGGCCATGGTGCACAGTCCTGTCCAACACACTCCATGCATGGTTGTGTCGCACTGTTCCCTCTTCTCTGGGGTGGCTGTGGCATGGGGGGCTGCAGGGACCTGGCCCAGCAGCAGCGCCCTCCTGGCAGTGCAGTGGGGCAGGGGCCAGGAGACCAGGGAAGAGGAGGTGCAGACAGCAGGGATGTGGTGCTCAGGACCTCAAGGGACCAGCATATGCTGGGCATCCTTACTTTGAAGACTTGAAGTCCAAAATGCACCCAAACTGGCCAGGTGGCACACACCTGTCATCCCACCACCAGGAGGTTGAGATGGGAAGATTTCTGTGAATTCAAGTCCAGCTGGGCTACATAGAGAGACTCTGTCTCAAAAATGCCAAGCAAGGAATCAACAAAATGCTCCCAAAGTGGACCCCACCCGACGGCACAGGTGACAGCTCTGCCTTGGCTGCTGTCAGGTCCTGGCTGGCAAGGACGTAGGTGCAGGCAGTGTGGACGCACAGTTCTGGGGATGCAGGGCACAGTCACCAGGGACATCTTGTCCTGTCATCCTCAGGGTCTGTCCACCTGGGATGGCTCTGTGTGTTGTCCATGACAACACACTAGTGGCCAAGGCCGCTATGTCCCTGAGTGCTGGGTGTGCCCCAGCCTGGTTACCTTCTACCCTGTCATCTTCTACCCTGAGGGGCATCATTGTTCCCCCTTGGGGCACTGACTCATGCACAGTATTGGCCTTGGCCCCAGCCTGGGGTGCAGGGTGCTGCACCAAGGCAGGGAGGGGATATGGGGAGGGTCTAAGTACATGGGTATAATAGTGACACAAAGATCCAGGAGGAGGGTGAAGCTAGAGTTGGGGTCTGTCTGAGAGAATCAGTGCAAGTGTCTCAGAGGAGGTAACTGATGGCCAAGGTTTTGAAGTAGGGGTAGAAGTTCACCAAGAGGCCAAGGAAAGAATGGACAGCAGATGGTAGAAGCCAGGGTGCAGCCTAGTGTTGCAGGGTGGGAGGCAGTGACAGGATGTGACCAGGGAGTGGCAGAGGGGTGGGGGCATGGCTGGCCTGGCTCTGGAGGGGGCTTTGCCAGGCTCCTAGCCAGGGGTTGAGGCTGCCCTGTTGGGTTCAGCCTCAATCACTTCCTGCTGCACCTCACTTCCTCTTTAGTGTGTGTCCATGAAGCGGCCCTGCAGCAGGGCAGGAGGGAACAACCCGGATCTGTCCTGCCACCGCATTATGCACACCATGCTCAGGGTGCAATTGTGTCCCAGGCCATGGGGACTTCCTGTGACTTCCCGGATGGATCCTGAGGGACACTGTGCTCCCCTCCAGGAACACCAGACAGAGCACAGACAGGACCCTGCTGTCCGGCCCTCTGGGCCAGGAGGCTCCGCCCCTGCAGGCTGTGTCCAGCGCCCTCCATGGACGGCGAGCAGGGCGTGGCCTGGGGATGGCTGGTGGCCCTGCTCAGCAGGTTCTGCCCTGTCCCCCACCAGCACCCCGCCCCACTTGCACCATCCCCTCGGGACCCCTGGTCCCAAACCCCAGGGAGGAAACTTGGCCTCCACCCACCTGACCCCTGGCCAGTGTCACGGAGCTGCTGCAGATGTCAACGTGGGAGTGCGGCCTAGGGCACACAGGGACCCAGGGACCTGGGAAGAGGTCAGTGCCCTCCAATTCTCCAGAAGATGCCCCGGGGGCCGCTCCCACAGTCCTCTTCAGGTCACTTCAGGAAGCTCAGCTGCTGGTTTGTTTGGCCCCAGAGGTCCTCAGGGAGGGCTGGGAACACAGCCTGAGCTGGGCTGCAGGGGGAGGAGGACCCAGTGGGGGAGGGCTTGCCCCATCTTCACATAGGTCACTTACCCACCATGGGGCTGTGGAGAGGCTAGAGCCCCAGACGCCAAGGGAGGCCAAGCCTGCCGCCCACACTCTTCTCAGGGTCTGGGTCATTCTTGTCCCCAGCAATCTGTGTCCAGTCCCTGAACTTCTGGGCTGGGCCTGGTGGCATGAGGACCTTGAGAGATTTGGCTTCAGCTGCTGCGAGTGACCGATGGGCCCACTGCCCAGATGGTTCCTGTGTGGCCCAGTCCCCATCCCAGGTTAGGCTGGGGCTTGCATCTTGGCAGCCAAGCACTCCCTGTCTCTATAGCTGGGGGTGAGTGCACCCTGTGCTCCACTGAGAACCCCGGTCTCCCTGCTTTCCTGGGCCTTGTGGGGAGGGGGTCTCTAGCTTGAAGAGCACTGGGTGATGCTCAAAGAGCACACTGGGCGCCTGGCGCCTCACAGCCCTGGGGCAGATGCCCGCTCCAATCCCTCTGGGGCCCTGGGACAGGAGCACAGCAGGAGAGACCTGCTACCCTGCCAGGGCCCTCGGTGGGATGGAGTGGGGAGGACCCAGGACCAGGCGCTCTCCTCCTGTGTCCCCTGGAAGCTCCACCTGGCACACTGGATTCAGGCCCTGTACAGTGATGTCCCTGCTGCAGTCTCCTCCCAGCAGGAGGGCCTGACTGGCTGAGTCCCCCTACTGGGACAGCCCTGCCTTGCTGCCCCGCCCACATGCGCACACACAAACTGCTGCTAAGGGTTTCTTCCACTGCTTGCTCTGCCCGTCCCAGCTGCGAGTCTCACCACTCCCGCTGCCACCGAGTTGCCCACCTAGGGCCAGAGTCCAAGTAAGGTACGGTGGCTGGAACCCCAGTGAGGGCACAGGTTTGCCAGGGCGGAGGGCGGGGTGGGGGATGCCTGGCTGCAGGCACTGCTCTCTGGCGGCTGGTGCTGTGCGTGCCCTATGCTTCCTGATGGGCATGGGTGGCAGGGCCGAAGCAACAGTTAGGCAGGGGATCAGGACCTGGAACTCAGTCCCGGGACGGACCCCAGAGCCTGGTCCGCTGTCCCCTGCTCTTGCCTCACCAAGACAGGATGCTGGCAAGGACTCCCCAGGTGGAGGGAGGCTGGGGACTGTCACCCTGGCGGGGACCAGGTGGGCAGCCCCCAGCGTGCGGCACAACTGTGCTCTCTAAGGTCCTCAGCCTTCAAGGGAGCAGATGGCGCTTGTCTGCTGGTCCCGGCCCCAGGGCTGCAGCCGAGGACCTCGGGGCAGGTCTCCAACCCTCAGCATTATCCCCAAGGAGAGGGGCGGGGGCTCCCGGAACCTACGGTTGGGGCAGCAGCAGCGCCGCGGAGCAGCCTCTCCCGACCCCAGCTCTGGGGACCTGCGTGTGGGAGGGGCTCTCTGCTGCTCCGAGTCCCTCCCCTTTGTGGCTCCTGGGACGGGTGGGCTTTGCGCTGATTCTGCGCCCTGCTCCCTCCAGAGCGGAATGTACCTTCGCCCCCCACCATGTGCTGTAACGGGCAGGGGAAGTCCTGGTGTGCTTCTCCCAGCATTGGGAGCAGGGGGCATCTATGCAGGGGACCTGCCGAGATCCCCACCTGCCGTGTGCCATGCACCTTCTGAGCCCCATGCCAGGGTCTGCGAGTCCCGGAAGACCGGCAGCTCCCCCTGTATCCGGTTCCACCACGCGCCCCATGCACCCGGCTGCCGGCTGCTCTCAAGGAATCCCAGCCAGGGAGGCGCGGGCGCAGGGCTGGGCAGCTGGGTCTTCAGCCGGCCCCAGAGCCCCGTGCGGGAGTTCCTCCTGCTCTTATCTGGCTTCCGTTCCTGCTATCAGAGGCCGTGCGGTTGGCACATTGACAGCAAGTTCTACGGGACCACTGCTGCTGGGGTGCTGCTGACAGGGCGGCAGGGCACCTGCTGTCTCCAAGAGGCCACATCTGGCTCTGCGCTCAAGGGACAGACATGTCCCTGTGTGGCCGGGAGCAGCGTGCACCGCGCCCTTCCTGTGGGTTAACCCCCAAGCCCCGGGCTCTGATGCGGACGCCTCGTGGCCTGACCTGTCCCCTCTGAGTCCCCTTCGCGTGGCTCAGTTCCTCTGCCTTCACAGGCCCCGCCATGGCCAATGCCACGCTGAAGCCGCTGTGCCCAGTTCTGAAGGACATGAGCCTACTGGGCAGCCACGGCAACTCCAGCCTGCGCTACATGGACCATGTCTCGGTGCTGCTGCACGGCCTGGCGGCACTGCTGGGCCTGGTGGAGAACGGCCTCATCGTCTTCATGGTGGGCTGCCGCATGCGCCAGACCGTGGTCACCACCTGGGCGCTGCACCTGGCGCTGTCCGACCTGCTGGCCTCAGCCGCGCTGCCCTTCTTCACCTACTTTCTGGCCGTGGGGCACTCCTGGGAGCTGGGCACGGCCTTCTGCAAGCTGCACTCATCCGTATTCTTCCTGAACATGTTCGCCAGCGGCTTCCTGCTCAGTGCCATCAGCCTGGACCGCTGCGTGCGCGTGTTGCGCCCGGTGTGGGCCCAGAACCACCGCTCGGTGACTGCGGCGCGCAGGGTGTGCGCGGTTCTGTGGGCGCTGGCGCTGCTCAACACAGTACCCTACTTCGTGTTCCGAGACACCATCCAGCGGCGCGACGGCCGCATCATGTGCTACTACAACGTGCTGCTGCTGGCGCCGGCCAGCGACCGCAACGCCACGTGCGGCACGCGGCAGACGGCGCTAGCGCTCAGCAAGTTCTTGCTGGCCTTTGCGCTGCCACTGGGCGTCATCGCCGCCAGCCACGCCGTAGTGAGCGCGCGCCTGCAGCGCAGGCCTCAGGGCGGGGCCCGGCCCGGCCGCTTTGCGCGCCTGGTGGCGGCGGTAGTGGCGGCCTTCGCGCTCTGCTGGGGCCCCTACCACGCCTTTAGCCTGATTGAGGCGCGCGCGCACGCTGTGCCCGCCCTGAGGCCGCTGGCCTGGCGTGCGCTGCCCTTCGTCAGCAGCCTGGCTTTCATCAACTGCGTGGTCAACCCGCTGCTCTACGTGCTCACCTGCCCAGATGTGGGCCGCAAGCTGCGCCGCTCGCTGCGTGCCGTGCTAGAGAGCGTGCTAGTGGACGATGGCGAGCTGGGCTCCCGCCGCTGGCGCAGGGGCGGCTCCTCCTCCTCCCCCGCTGTGGCCTCGGCGTCTTCGTTTTTGTCGCTGGCGCCAGCGGCTCGCCAGGCCTGCTCGCTCCTTGGCTGGCTGCGGGGCTCCCGGGGAACCGGCAGCGATGACGGGCCCAGCTCGGCCTCCGGGCAGGGCTAAGGCAGGCCGGGTGGGCTTGGGAGACAGCGGCCCCAGCGCCCCTAACTCTGACTCATGGAAATAAAGTGCATGGAAGTGGCGCTTTTTAACCTCAGACGTGCTTTCTCTAGGGAAGTCGGGGCGCTGACTTGTGGTGTAACCTTTGCATCGAGCGGCCCCCTCAGCCCTTTATTTTGCTAGGGGCAGAGGAGTCAGTAAGCTCCAACTTTCAGGGTCTCACTATGCAGTCCTGGCTGACCTTGAGCTTACTTTGCAACCCAGGCTGGTTTCAAACTTGGAAGAATCCTCCTGTATCAGCCTCCCTAGTGCTGGGATGACAGGCATCTGCGTGTTAGTGGCGACACAGGTATTGGCTGGAGGTCAGCGGGGCCTAACCTCAGCAGGCCTGGATGGTGTGCAAGGAAGGGCACTTTTTTTTTTTTTTGCTACTGAGGATCAAACTCACGACCTTGAGCTTGCCAGGCAGATTGTGCTACCCAGTTAAGTCCCCAGTCGCTAAGGGTGCTTTGGAACCCATGGCTCACCCAGACAAGAAAACCTCTGCTTGGGGCCGGGGATTTAGCTCAGTGGCTTAAGTGCCTACCTGGCAAGTGCAAGGTCATGAGTTCAATCCCCGGTACAAAAAAACAAAAACAAAAACAAAAAACAAAAAACAAACAAAAAAAAAACCTGTCCCAACCAGCCCCACCCCCTCCCTGCCTGAGTCTGGAGGTCAGTGTGGTGGCCTCAGGGGACTGCAGTCCACCTCTTAGGTGTACCACCCTGGACCATCTGCTGCCTAACCCAGATCTGGGCTCTTGAGGCACAGCGGCCACCGCCCAGCGCTTGCCTGCCACCCTGGGAGCGCACCCCTTGGGGACCATGTGCTGGCAGCCTGAGACCACAGAGCCTTGTGGGTGCTGCCCGAGGCTGCACTCTTGGTGCTCGTCACCCCAGGACCTCAGTGGTGCCCACCTGTGACCCCATGCAGCTACCCACTCCTGTGAGGACAGAGGGCATTAAGCTTCCCACACTATCCTCTCCCTGCCTCCCAGCAGCTCTGCCCCAGCATACCACGCCTGTCACTTGTTTATTGTTTCTCCAAGGAGTTAAGGGCCCCTACTGGCCTGTGGCCCACAACTGGAGGACTAACCCCACCCCCACTGGGCACTCAGACACTCCCAACCCCTGCAGCCTGGGGTTGGCCCTGCTCTCCCTTTGGGGCTTGCACAGAGCTGGGATGGGAAGAGGGTACTAGGGAACTGGCTCCCCACCAGGTCCTATTCCTGATACTTCAGTGCTGGGTGGGAGTGGCCGGATTCCCTGGGTGGAGACACTGCCAGCTGGGCTGCCTTCCAGCAGGCCTGAGCACAATGAGGTCACCAGTTACTGTCAGGAGCAGAAGGCACTTGGCAAAGGGCAGGGAAGAGCCTGAGCTGAGCCTCCCAGCCTGGGCTCTGCTGGTCCTGCCCACACTTGAGCCCGTGGGGCTGAGTTCCGGTTCTGGCAGAGGTGCCCACTGGGTGGCCTGAGGGCTGCGTCTGTGAGGCCCAGCTGTCCCGTGCTCAGGCCTCAGCCGCAGGCTGCCGAGGTGGCTGCTTCTGTAGTAGGGCAAGGGTGTCTCGCTTTGTGACAGAGCGCAGCTGCTTCTTCTTCGCCCGCTTGAGCTTGGCAGGGTTTCGGATCTGGGGGTGGGGTGGGGTGTAGGCGTCAGGGAGGTGTCTGAGGTCCCGCCCCCAGGAAGGGCCCCACCTCAGGCTGCCTGGACACTCACCACCTGCACCACCTCGGCCCTCCGCTCGTTCTCCAGGCGGCGTCTCAGGTTCTCTGCCCGGCGCTGCTTCTTCTCCTAGAGAACAGTGGGGGCACAGGGAGAGGAGACTGAGGCTCAGAGAGGGCAATGCCACCCCATCTGGGATCTAAAAGCTCTGGGGAGCCCCTGGGAGTAATCCCTCTACTTCAGGCCTGGCACCCAGGGGGCCCACTGTGGAGGGCAGCTCCTTACACAGAACCAGGTGGGGACGCACACCTGTAACCCCAGCATCTGGAGGCAGAGGCAGGGGGATCTCAAGTATGATCCCAACCTGGGAAATTGAGATTGCAACACACAAAATAAAATGAGGGCTGGGATGTAGCTAAGTGCAAAGGACCTGGGTTCAATCCCCAGCACTACAGAAAGAAAATAAAAAGCGGGTAAGCAGATAAGCAGCAGCTGAGGGCGGCACTGAGGTGGGCTGGGGTAGGTGTCTCCCTTCACCCTGAGGAAACACACAAAAGGGAGGGGCCCTGCCTCCCCACAGGCTTGTGTTTCAGGGGTCCAGACAGCTGCCCATCAGGGTTCTGCCTACATCTCAGCCCCAGTGGTCCAGCTCCTGACTCCTGTGTCCTGGGGACGCAGGGCCAGGCACCTCTGGGCCTCAGGAGGGAGCAGGGCCCCGCAGGGAGTGAAATAAAGGCTCAACATTCCATGGTACCATTGTCTTCAGGGCCCAAGGCTCATGGGGGGGGGGGGCGACAGACTGACAGGGAGAGGCCACCCCTTTCCTCAGCACTTAGGCTGGGTCGGCTGACTCTGGTCCAGTGTTTGCCTGTGTTCTGGGGTCACCAGCCAAGTGGTGTCCCCTGGTCCTGGGGACAGTGTCATGGACCAATGCACCTGATACCTCGTTCTCCTGGGGCTCCCAGAAGCAACCCCATCCAGGACAGAGAGACTGGGCTAAGGCCGCACAGCAGGACTCTTCCTGGGGCTTCCTGTGTGGGAGCCGCTTCCTAGGTGGCAACAGTGAAACCTGAAGTCCCCTACAGCAGGTCCCTGGGGTCTCACCTGCCGGCGCCGAGCCCTCTCCTCCTCCAGGTGTCGGGCAAAGTCCCTGGCTAGCTTCCGCTCCTGACGCTCCTTCATCTTGCGCTGCCAGGATGTGCGCAGAGGCTTGTCCTGAACCATCTGGGAGAACCTGGGGAGTATGGAGACGGTGCCAGTCACTCGGCCATGCTGGCTGCGTCCAAGGAGGGCTATGCCTCCTGTTCTGAGGCCATGCAGAGGTAGCCCAGTATCCCCTTGTTCCTGTGTGCTAGTTAGGACGTGTGGCCATCTGTGAACCCAGAGTTTGGGCTGCGTCCACTGCATGAGGAAACCTCCAGGGCACTGTCCCCATCCAGCAGGGAAAGCAGGCTCAGCTTTCTGTGGTGATGTGAAGATAGAAGGGGCCCTGGGCTGGGGAGGTGGGATTGCTTCCTGAGGTAGAGACTGGGTGACTGGAGCTGGCACCTGAAAGGGCTGCATCTGGAACACTGCAGGAGGGCATGCATGCTTTAAATAGCCCAGAAGATGGAAGGGAGAGTGGGAAAACTGCCCGCTGACAACTGCAGGAGCCCTGACAGGGACCTGGATCCATAAACTTTGCTCTCCTGTTGCATGTGCTTGAAATCCTCATGATAAAAACCAAAAACAAAATGGAGCCCAGACTCCCAGACTGGAGTCACCGGTCAAGCCTGTGGGGGTTCCCTGGGCCTTGCACCAGGAGCATCCATCCCAGTATGCCTCCTCCAGCCCACAGGAAGGGCTTAAATGCATCCCCAAGTCTGGCTCCGTTCCTTCCCCTGCACTGCTGGCCTCTCACCCCAGCACACCCACCCTCCTCCCCATGGGCCATGTGCCCAGACTGGGGTACAGGAAGCCTGCACAGACAAGTTGACAGGAGCCTGGAGTTGCTGGGGGCACAGGACCCAAGGCACTACTTCTAGAGCAGAGGCATCTGGCAGCACTCTCTGTGTGTCTGTGCTGTGCCCTGGGAGCCCTACTCCAGGTGACTGGGAGCATCGCAGCTCCAGAGCCGGGCTTCCACCTGGAGACCCAAGGACGAGGGCCAAGCGTCAGTCCCAGGCATACTGATTTCTGTCTGCATGGCCACAGGCATGAAAGCCCAGAGCCTCAGCACCCCTCGTGGCCAGGGTGTGTAATAGGGTGAGCACAGGTCCAGCTGGGCCATGGGGCTGGCACCAGTCACCCTCCTTCCCACTCCAGCCCTTCCTGCTCAGCAAGCTCACCTTTCTGCAGCTGTGGCCAGGCCCACAGGCTGCACACCAGCCAGCCTGCCCCATCTCTGCCCCACCAGGTCCCTTCTCCCCCAGACCTGCTGGGACATGGTGCCATTAACCTAACCACTCCTCCATCTCCTCACTCACTCCAGCCTCAGAGTCTGGCTGGTGACAAACACCGAGCTGCCCTTATGCCTCAGTTTCTCCTTTTTAATGGGGGGGGGCGACACCTACAGCCTAGGCTGTATTTAAGGGTGCAGCAAAGTGATACCTGCATGGGACCCAGCACACGGCCCACCTAGTCAGAGGCAGCATGTTCCTTCCTGCTCCTTGTAGCTGCCATGTACTGTGGCCTGACCTAAGTCCTCACCAGCCAAAACCCCAAGTCTCCCTTCTTTGGATAAGCTCCCCCTCCATCAGGCAGTGACTTCCAGCAAGCACCAAGGTCCGGTATCTTTTTTTTTTTGGTACCGGGGATCAAACTCACGACCTCGCGCTTGCCAGGCAGGCACTTAAGCCACTGAGCTAAATCCCTGGCCCAAGGTCCGGTATCTTAAGAAGGTTGCAGTCCACTGGAGGTCTGTCACCCGAAGGGGGACCAAGGGCTCTCCACCCAGGCTTGGGAGTCGGATCTGTGCTTGGGCCCTGTACCACCACCATGCAGCCTCAGGGTTTTCAGCCTTAAAACAGGAATAACAGGACGCTGGCTTGGGAGGTCGGAGGTGCAAAGGAAACAAACCTGAGGTTTGTGCATGAAAGCCCCCTGCTCCCCCCTCACCCCCGCTGCCAGTTCCCATAGAAGCGCTGGGAGTACCGGTAACCAGCGTTCCTAACACTGTGTGTGAGCGTCTGCCACAGACAGCAGCGTAAACCCCGACACTTGTGAGAGGAACCGCTGCAAGACTCGCTATTGAGGCCCTCACTGTGGCGGGGGTGGGGGGCAGGAGACAGCAAACGTCTGTGGAACGAACTCGAAACTGAGCTGCTACAGGGGAGGCCCGTCAGGACCCCGTGCGGGAGGACGCGCGGAGATGAACTGCGGGGCCACCCACATTCGGATCAGGATCCCCGGGTGCCGACGCCCTCCCCGCGTGGGCCCACACCCGCCGCTGTTCCCCGCTTCACCTCTTCTTGGCGCGGTCCTTCCACACGCGTCCGGACTTGGGCCTCCCCTTAGGGATCACGGGCAGCGCCTCCTCCCTCTCCCCTTTGCGCTTCTTGGGTGCTGGGGCACGGCCCGAAAGTCCGTGCCGCTTCTGTGCGCTTCTGGCGCCATCGCCGCCGCTGCCACCACCACCACCGGGCACGGTCTCCGCGGCCGGGCGCGGCTCGCTGGGCCCCTGCTGGCCCCGGGAGGAGCCGGGGGTCCGAGGCGTCTGCTCCTCGCCTGGTTGCGCGGGCTCCCGCTCCGGGGACACCGACTTCGGGGATCCCAGCGAGTCGGCGCGCTGAGGGGCTTCAGGACGCGCCTCTGGCCGTCTCGGGGGCGACTCCGGGCCTGGCCCGCGGTGCCCTCGAGGGGACCGCGCGTCCGTGCCCCGCTGCCCTCCGGCGGGCGGTCCCGGGCTGCTCTCTGGTGGGCGCGGCGGGGATATCGGGCCGGGCTCCCGCGCTTCTTCGGGGCTTGCAGCGATCTCCACGAGGGCCTGTCTCGACCGTCCGGCTGAGGCGAGGCTCTCGGCGGCCTCTGGCATCAGGCCTTCCAGCCGCCGGCTGCGTCTGAGCGGCGCGTCCATAGCTGCGGCTGGGTATCCAAATACGAGTCCACGTGCCGCTTCCGCCGTCGCCGGGACCACTGGCGCACTCCGATGACGTCAGAGGCTGCCGGTCCGTGTGCGCAGAAAAGGCTGTCGCTGAGGCGGCCATGTTAGTGAAGGGCGGAGAGGCGGGCCTGTCTGCCCTGCAGGGGCTGGGCCTGGCAAGCGCATGCGCATTGTGTGCGGGCTGCATGCCTGTGGTGAATGTACGCGCATGCGTGCCTTTTTTTGTGCGTGTTTTGTTTTTTTTTTGAGACGAGGGCTCACTTTGTAGTGCAGGTTGGCCTTGAACTCACTTATGTAGCCTAGGCTGCCCTCAAGCTCGCAGCTATCCTCCTGCCTCAGCCTCCCCACTGCTGGGATGACAGGCTAGTGCCTGGCTGAACGCGTGCCTTTCCTGAGATTTGCGTTTGTCTTTTTCGCAAATGCTGTTTCCTGGGGTTTAAAGGACAGCGTGCAGAGAAAAGAAAGGGGGTCCCAGCTGGGGGAGAAAAGAGGCTTGGGAGAAGGGCCTCGCGTGCGGTTGGGCCTTAGTTTCTGCACTTGCTTGTCGCAGGTGGCTTTGCAGTAACTGCTTAGTGCGCCTTCCTGCTTAGGGAGATCCTGGCCATGCGCCGGCCAGAGCATCCCCGAGAAGAGGCGGCGTGCACAACCTGTGCTTAACTCAGGAGCACCCCGGCCGCCTGCTGCGCCGCGCAGAAGCAGGGCGTATCTCCTCTCCCTTCCTGGCCGCGCGCCTGCCCGCTTCCACTCACCAGGGGATGTCCCCTCTCCACAGCTGGCAGAGAAGGCTTTCCTGGGGGTCCCTTTGCGTGAGCCTGGTATGCCCGGCGGCGCGCTCGCTGCTTTTTGGGAAGCACGTTGCCAAAGGACCCAGCGCCGGCTCTTCCCTGCATTGAGCTGCCCGGGGTGGGAGTGGGGGTCCACAGGGATCCAGGGCCCCCACCCCAACCCCGTGGCTGCTTTGAGAAACTGCTGCTTCTCTAGCCAGGGCTCTGCAAGGCCTGGAAGTTGTCCTAGGACGCGGTGGACAGGGCGGGGAGCGGAGGGGTGGCCCTGGCGCAGTCACAGCCCAGGCTGCACTGAGGTAGAGCTGGAGGGTCAGCTGGGCGGGAGCGGCAGGGAGAGGAAGCCGCGACCCACCCCTGAGGATGGAGGAAGCTGAGAATCTGGATCCCCTCTCGGCCATTGGCCAGGGCCACACAGCGGCCCGCGCACATGGGGACAAGTTCAGCCCATGTCCTCCGGGGACTGGCCCGTCCTCTGTGTCCCTGGCTCTCTGAAGAGAGGCTGCGCTGGTCACTTAGATTCGGCCTGGAGGCTCGCGTGTCTGGCACTCAGAACTGCACCTGTGCGGGTGACATCGTGGGCCTCTGACTCCTGCCATTGTCTGACCCTGTCCTGGCCGGAGGGGTCACTCACAGGGCCGATAGGTCCCACCCAGCCTCCAGGTGGTGTGGGAGAGGGGGCTGTGGCGGATGGAGGCCACCAGGTGACCCTCAGGTATGTGTGCAGGTGTTCAGTGACCCCGGTTTCAGGGGCACTCTGGCCTGGAGCCCCCACTCCTTTGGAGTCCCCTTGTTGTTGCCTGGTGACATCCTGGGAGTCTGACTGGCAGTGGCTGTTGTCGACCTTCGTCTCTGGGGCTGCTGTGCCCTCTGTTGCACACGTCTCAGCCTTCTGGGGAGCGTGAGGGGGCCTCAATGCTACTCCCCAGAGATCCCAGCAGGCTGGATCTGTGGAACATGAAGGTAGCTGGTCCCTGTCCCCTCCACCCCTACCCTGTCTCAGCTCCCTCTCCTTTAGGGCTCGCTGGTGCCGCTTCCTCTGCAGACATTTGCACTTGGATCTTCATTTCGGAGTCTTCCTACAGGAACACACGGGACACGCAGGCTGCAGGCTGGGCCCTGGCAGACAGCAGTGCAGCCTAGCCCCCTCCATCCACTGGAACCCACCTCCCTCTGGCCATACCCAGCAATATCCCCTTTGCCAGATGCCCCAGTGGATGTGGAGGGGTCCCTTGGGGCTGGGCTTGGTGGGCATGGAGGTTAAAGTTTGGATTTGGAGCCCGGGAAGCCTCAGTTCTGGGGCTGACCCCGCCCCGTCCTTGTGTAACCTGTCACTGGTGACATCAGTCTCCTGGTCTGGAAAGCAGGGATGGTCACCCCTGCCTTGTGGGGTCCTGATGTCATTCAACAAACCCTGTGGAGCATGGAGCATGGCGATGGGGCTGACAGTCGCTCTCCTGGCCCAGCATCCCGGGGACTAAGTGGCCACCCAGGGGGCCTGGTACATGGTGGATGGTAGGATTGTTTAGTCCTGGTGCTGAGCAGGGGCCTTGGGTACCTTTGGAGCCTCTGGGCTGTAGCTCCCCAGAACGGTGGAGACCTGGGGCTCAGATCACCGACCTGAATCTCCTATCTTCATCTGTGGCAGGTGGCAACTGGTTTCCTCCAGTCAGCAGATCTCAGTGTTCCATCAGCTCAATGTTGCTGACTCAGCAAGCACAGGGTGGGTTGCACTGCCCCACACTGTCTGTGTGCAGACTGGACCAGGCATTAAGCCGCTGCACAAGTGAGCTCTGCAGCCCCAGACCCCATCCTCTGTGGCTCCCCAGCTGTGGGTTGGTACCTTTGCCTTCCAGGGCATGTTTTCTCACCCGGGCAGTGAGGACGTTTATTGTGAGGTGTGTGACTCTGGAATGAGACAGGTGAGGCGTGGACCTTGTCTCCACCATGTATCTGCTGTGGGACCTTGGACTGAACAGCTGGCTGGCAGTCTTGCTTGGCCACACTGGGGTCCAGATGCCCCCCCTTGCACGCTATCACCCTCCCCTGTAGTGTGCATGGCTGCTCTTGGGTCCAGGACAGAGGGGAGCAGGATGGAAATGACTATACTCTTATCTCCAAGCCCCATCTCTGATCGCTGTCTCAGCCCCTGAGAGGAAGAAGAGGAGACCTAAGCATGGGGTGGGCATGGAGGTTAAAGTTTGGATTTGGAGTCGGGAAGCCTCAGCTCCCGACTGTGAGGGTGGGGGAAGGCTGCACATGACTGGCCCAGTGCTATTCCCGGTGTCCCTGCCTAACAGGCTGGAAGGGCCCCCTCTGCAGAGCTCGCACACATGCACCTGTGTCTATCAGGAGCTAGCAGAGTTATCTCTAGTCCTCTCACTGCTTCCGCAGGTTCTGCTGAGACAGGAAGGAGCCCAAGCGACCCACCATGTCAGAACAGGCTATGGGACAAGGCCTCCTCACCCGGCTCAGGTGCTTGCCAGCCTCTAGGGCGGCACATCCCCTTCCCAAACTGGCATAGGAAGGGTGGGTAGGTGGGAAATGCCTACCTGAGTGGGTGGGAAATAGATGCCCAAGGAGGAGGTGTGACACATTAAGCCCTGCCCATCAAGGCAGAGGCATGGCACATTGAGCCCTGTCCACCAAGAGGGGCGTGGTGCACGCCCCCCACCAAAAAGTAGGCTTGGTATGTTTAGTTCCAAGCCACTCTTGCCTCTATAAATCCAGTATCGACTCCAACTGCAATCATGCAGGATCTGTTAGAGCCCAGCCCCAGGAATTAGGATGGCATAGGTATGGGGTAGGGTCATTGTGAGGGTCAATCTTGGCTGTCACCTGCTTAGAGAGGTGCTCAGAGAATAGGCAAAGACATGCCTGGGGGAGTCTGCAAAGGTCTCACTAGTGATGATGCCACATGTGTCAGTGAGCTGAATGGGGCCCCACTCTGAATGTGGTGGCGCTGGACCACAGGCCGGGTTCCAGGATGGAAGCACATAGGACCGTGCACAGGGGTGTCTGAGCCTCCGTGGGCTTCTTTGCTGCTGCCTTGGCTGTGGCTGTGAGCTGCTGCTTCAGCCTTTGTCTACTTGCTGCAAATGCTCCAGGAGCTTGGGCCTTTCAGGTCTCTTGTGCTCTGTGACTTCTGGATCCTTGGACCATGTGGCTCCTGGTTGTTCTACTCCAACTGCAAGTGGCTGCTGTGGGATTACTCAGCCAGCCTTGTGAATCCTTGCACACTTACACTCACATCCTATTGGCCTTTCCCCCAGATGATCCCGACGGGCACAGCCAGGGACATGATGTCCATGAGCGCTGAGGGACAGTGGGCTCCATAGCCTGTGCTGAGGAGCGTTCCTTCTTTACCTGTGTGCAGGGCCAGAGCCAGGGCGCTGCCGCCTTCCTGTTTGTCAGCACAAGGTTATCCAGAGGTCGCTCAGTGACAGGCCCTATGGAACAGCAGCCAGGCTTCCCACCCCCATGGAACTTACCTCACCTGGGCTCAGATGTGAAACGCTTAAGTCTGAGCCCTCTCCTCCACGATTCCTGCACCTGGGCTTGGGTGGCAGAGCTATAGCTTTGGCATGCATGTTGGCAGAGGCTGCCAGCTGGGGGGAGGGGGTTCATCATGTCCTTAGGAGAACTGACAGTCAAGACTGGCTTGTGTGTACATACGCACACACACACACATGCACACACATGCACAAATCTCAGTTCCTGAGACATAATTGTGTAGTTTCACAATGAGTCATTTCTCTCCCCTACTCTCTGTTTACTTATCCCTGTCCTCTCGCTTCCTCTAAACCTTGGCTTCTCTGCAGCTTTGGTCGTCTGCAGTTTTGGTGCCCTCCCAGTCAGCATGACCCCTCATTGCTGTGGCAGCCATGGATGCTGAGTCTGGGAGCCCTGTAGAGAGCACGGCAGAGGGATTAGAAGCCTCCTTCCCTGCACTGCGCAGCACTGGAGTCCCTGGCCCTGTGATGGAAATCTTTCTCTGTCCACCGGCTCCTGTCCGAGGGGTGGACTCAAACCAGCCCAGCACTGATGCAGCTGCTTGGGTGCACTCAGGGTGACAACTTCACAGTTGTCCTGGAGTCTCTAGGACATTTGAGGCCCAGGTGCAGGACAGAGGAACAGGCCCCGAGTGGCTCATTGTCCTGGGTGCCATTTACATGCCCTGCCTTGCATCACTGAAAGGCCACTGTAGGCACAAATGGCTCATTTCCCTGAGAAGCACCATTTGTATGTCTACGGATTAAGAAGGATGCCAGGTATTGTGGTGGGTAACAAAGCTGTGAAAACATCCCAACTTCTAGTTAGCGTGAGGGGTCGAGATTGCGTCCAGAGTAGCTGCCACCCCTGAAGGGTGTTTGCAGCTTTTATCTCAATCGTGGGGCAATGCTGGTTATTGGAGGTGGGAACGTCATCCAAGTTTAGGGAACTGTCTCGGGCTGGTGGCTGGTGTGGCACAGGGTGGGGGAATGGGGATGTCTGGATGCAGAACTTAGCTTGCAAAATGCATGCAATTTCAGTCACCCCCTTTCCCCCTCTGTGTGTCAAGCACTCGATCTAACACCTGAACAAGTCCCTTCTCCAACAGACGTCTGTGTTTTCTAATCTTGAGGTCAGCTGGGGATTTCAGGCCTTCAGGAGCACCTTCTGCATAGGCGGGACTCACCCCATGTGTGCTGCTCTGCTGCTCTTTTTAATCTTCTGCTCAAAGCAAAATATTACACAACAGGCAGATACGATCTCCACTTGCTCGAGTGGTTTTAGCTCTCCGCTTCCGAGGTGACTCTGGGCAGATCCAGGCAGCCTGCTCTTTGGGAAATTTGAATCCAGGCTGAGAATACAGTGTTTTCCTAAACTGGTGCATTGGGTGGTCTTTACCCTGGCTCCGCCCCATGCCTTTTCCTACTGGGCTGCATCTTCTCTCTGTGCAGCAGCGTCAGGGGAGCTGTGTGTAAGAAATGCAGAGGAAGGGTCACAGAGGCAGTGGCCGGCAAGCATAAGCCGACGGCTCCATCCCACTTTGTCCACGCAGTGTGTGTGTGGGGGTATGGGTGCCAGGAGCCCAGAGTTGAGCATCCCCTGCTGCACAGGAGCTTCCTAGGGCCAGATCATAGGGCCCCCCAGCCTACTAAAGCGCTGTAGCTCTGTTGGAGACCTGCTCAACCCTCCCAGAGGGGTTCCTGGGCAGCCAGGCCCCTCCACTGTGGGGAGCTGAGGGCCCAGCAGAGCACAGCCTGGCCTCTCTGGGCAGGAGGGGACTGCCCTGCACTGCCGTCCCATGCGCTGCCGGATCCAGTTTGGACTCCCCAGGCCACACGAGCCAATTGATCTCCCTCTGTGCACATCTGCTATCTGTGGCTCTTGGTGGAGGAGGGGTGTACAATAGGCCAAACAGGGTGAGGAGTCTTTGACCCTTGTGGAGAGTGTGGCCCCAGAGGATTGGAGGCTTTATTTATTTTTGGTTTTCCAGATATGGTCTTACTATGTTGTCCAGGCTGTCCTTGAACTCACATTGATCCTATTGCCTCAGCCTCCTGAATGCTGGCATTACAGGCATGCACTACCATGCTTGGCCTTGAGCCTTGCTTTTTGCTAAAGGCTTCCTCTACCTGTGCTGCAACTTTCCTCTTCTTCTTTCTTTTCCTCTTCTTCTTCCCTTGCTTCCTCTTCTTCTTTCTCTTCTTGTTCCCCTTCATACGGGGAATTGAACTCATGACCTTGTGCTTGCCAGGTAAGCACTTGTGCCGCTGAGCTAAATCCCCAGGCCCACAGCCATCGACTTTCTCATCCCAAGGGACTGCAGGCCCACTGAGCCACTGAGCCCAGAACACAGGCCGGGCATTAAAAACCACATTCCCACAAAGACTCGCTTACCATGGCCTGGCCAGCACTGGCCACCCCCAGAGGTCGTCCCTGCTGAACTGACATCATTGCTTGCTCATTTGTGGTTTTAAAGTTCACATGTTAGCGGCCTTCCTTAAACCATGCTAGCTTCTTTTTATCATTTCCCCACAATCACTCTTCCAGTTCCTGCAGCTTCCTGGGGTCCCTAGAAAATTCTGCCTGGCAGCTTTGTATTCGCCTCAGGGCTGCAGGAGCCATGCAGGTTGGGCCGTGGGGGACACAGGCAGATAAGGTCACTGTGGGCCCCAGTTTGTCCCTAACGTGGTCATAGGGAGGGCAGCCATGACTGTGGAAGTGGAGATGGTAATCTGTGTACAGAGGACTCGAGTCAATGGCTCCCTGGGGCTGCACAGAGGACTCCAGTGAGAGGCAGGGGGCCCATGGGCAGGGAGGTCTCTGGCTCCGATGTCCCTGTGGGGAGATTTGGGGTAGAGTTTGCCCAGTCCCCACCCTCGGTGAGGAAAGTCTGTCAGCCTCTACCTCCCCTGCTGACTCACCCCGGAGACCCCTCTCCTGGGCAACTTTGCCACCCCTGGAGGAAGACCTCCTCCCTGCTCCGGCAGCAGCGTGCCTAGCTCAGATGCAGGGTCCGCACGGTCCTCAGGGTCAGGGGGACAGGCCATTACTGCCGCTATGGCCACTTATCACCTTTCAGGGGCCAGGGGCTTCGGGTTGGGCTGTTGGGAGCTGCTGGAGGGTCCGAGACTGAATCCTGCAGCACAGACACGGCGGCTGGCGAGTGGGGAGGGCTCTTCCTAGGGATCTCCACCACTCAGTCTCAGTTTCCCCATATGAGATGCAGGGCTGTGGGAAACACAGGGTGGCATGTGCCTTGGCTAATGGCAAAGCACGGGACATCCAGGCACAGAGGTCAGTTTGTGGGGCTGGCCCTAGGCTTGCAGGGATCCGTGCCAGCGACAGAGGGGACACTGCATGCCATGGCTAGGACGCACTTGGAAACAGGGAGTCCTGGGGTGCTGGGACAGGGCTCAGAGATCAGAGGGAGTGGGACAGCAATGGGCAGGAAGGGGTGTGGCTGTGTGTGTGCACCACCACTGCCAGTGCAGCTCCGGATGCCCGGCACCCCACTCTGGAGCCTGCTGAGGACTGGTGAGGTCAGGTACTCATTTGTCACTCAGCTGATGAGCAGCAGGGCTGGGATCTGAATGTGGGGCAACAGCCTGCAGGCCGGGTTCTCCTGCCTCTTCAGGACCCCAGCAGCTCCCCAGCTAGCACCTGTCTGGTGGCTCCTCACTACCGCAAACCCTGCATCTTTACTGCACGCCTATGTGTCATCCCCAAGGGTAGACGGGCTGCGTAAAATGACAGGGACACAGGGACCCCATCCCATCACCCCGCGCTGAGCAACCGTGGGAGATGCTGAAATGACATGATTCCCGTGCCTCAGACCACAAGAGAAGCTGGGGACTAGGGCTGGGAGGCCTGAGGCTTTGGCGCCCCCTAGACACCCAGGCACAGTAGTGCCCACACTGGCAGCCCACCTGCCACCTCCTTTCCTGTTCCCTTTGTTGTGTGCAAATCACCTGCACCATTGCTGAAAGTGCTCAGGCCTTACTTTGGCCCCAGACCCAGACTCTGCAGGGAGGGGTGGGGACCCTCAGCCTGGCCTTCAATGCCTCCAGCAGCCCTTCCGGTCAGCCTGTGCAACACTGCTTGGTACCAGATGTGCGGCAAGTGTGCACTGATAATCAAGGTTAAAGCAGCCTTGGGCCACAGGTTCCTTCTGAGCACTGTCTCAGCGCCCTGGTTGTGTTTCATTTTCATTCACTCGGTTCCTCTTGTTGCTGGAGAGGTCACAGTGAGAGAGAAAGTCCCCTTCTTATTTCTGACCCCGACCCTGGCAGAGGGTTACCTGGCAGACCGATGGCAGAGCGGTGACAACACAGGGGGCTTTTCCTTTCTGCAGCGGGGTTTAGAAAGTGCGCTGTTTTAGTGAGAGACAGCAGTGTGCTGACTTCAGACTGGGTTTTCATCTTTAAAATGCGTATTTTCACCATCTAGGAGAACATTGAGGCCAGGTGCATGGCTCCCTGATTAGAGGGCAGGAAGCCATCACAAGGTCCCCTGGGGGGGGTGTGGTTTCTAGCATCAAGGTTTCACCTTTGCCTGCTCTGCCTGAGGGAGCCTCTGGTCACCTGGCACAGATGAAGGGACAGTGCCGCTGTCCACCCTTGTCACCGTGAGACCTCAGGACCACAGCCGCTTCGTTGTCAGTGTTGGGGAGCGGGGCGGCCAGTACACCAGACCTCGAATTGCAGCACCCCTTTCTGTGTGTGGCTAACTTGCCCCCCACCCAGGGTTGTCTCTGAGAGGCCAGAATGATGTGGTTGCCCTAGATTTGGGGTGGCTGGGGCCCCATCTGCACCTATGGGGGGGTGAGGTCTGAGGCTGGGTGTGGTACCGTGTGCCAGTGCCTGGGTCCCCTGCCCCTGTGCCACACACAATGTGTTTGGGACCAGGCACTTAGGGTGGGGTTGGGTGCAGGCTGGGGGAAGAGCTGGCTGGGCTACAAGAGGCCTGGGCCGAGGTAGGAGCTGCACAAGACAGAGGCCTGCTGGCTTCACCCATCTGTACTTATTTCCCCATTGTTCATCTGAGGGTCAGGTGAGGAGGTCCCCAAAGACACAAAAGCTCAGCGAGATTAGAAAACAGAATTGCAGGTTCAGGCCCCCAGGGAATTTGAAATCTCAGGGACGAGTGTGGATCCGAGTGAGTGTGATCCGGGCCTATGGAGGCCGAGAGACCCCTTCCCTCGGTTTCTGGACTCCAGTCCTTCCAGCTCCATGTCTGTGTTCTCTGTCCTTGTTTGTCTGATGCATGTGCTGAGTGAAGTTATTTTTTTACAACTCGATGCCTTTTAATACATTCAAAGTTATGCAGCATGATCGTGACTGAAAATGTCCAAGGACATTTTCCTCACTCCCCTCCCGTGGGTTTTCCCTAGTCACTGTCATTCGTAGGTTGCTTCTCCACCACAGGTGGAAGTTCAGGTTCACTTGCCCTAGACAGAAAAATGCCACAGACCTTTACTCAATGGAAGTAAGACCTTGTTGATTCCGGGCCCACGCCAAGGGCCGGTGTCTTGCCTAGCGTGTGGTTGGTGAGAAGGGCTGGGCCTGTGAGCAGGCAGCGCCCACGGAACTTCAACTTCTTCCACGTTGCCGGTTACCCTCCTGGCTCCTCCCATCCCCACACCGTTGATCTACTTGCCCTTGGACTCTACAGTGTTCTGGGAGCCCCTCCACGAGGGCCTTTCACCCCAACCCTATGGGGGAGGCTGCCGAGGCTGGGAGGCTGGGAGTCCGGTGCATCTTGTGTCCTCAGTGACTCTCACTTGGCCCTAAACAGGCCGCAGCTCCCGGATGCGCTCTCTATTCCGAGCCCTCTGTTCCCACAGCCCATCCTGCCCTGCCCAAGGGACACTGGGCAGTGTTTCCCCAGGTGGACCTGAGCCCGAGGCTTCTGGTTTATCTGCTCCAAGGTCACTGAACGCCCATCTGGGCAGTGAGCAGCTTAGGCTGCCTGGTGCCTGGCGGATTTCGCCCCTGTGAAACTCCACAAGCCTCTTCAGGGGCTGGCCCAGCGGGGTGTGCTACGACAGCGCCTCTCTCCAGTACTGACTTCCGCGTTCTTCCAAGCCCCAAATCAAACGTCCCGCTTTCCACGCATGCGCCAATAGTCCCCCAATCAGCGGTCACAATGTCACTCTGCCCGTCCCTTCAAACTCCACACCCTGTCAAATTAAATAAAAGCCTGTGGCTTGTCTGCTGGAGGGACCTTGCACTCTTCTGTAGTCCTCCCGTGCTCACAATAAAGGCCCTTTTTCTTTTGTCTTTTTCTGCTCTTGCTTCTCTACTATGGCCAAGGAAAAACCTAACAGTAGGGCTGGGGATTTAGCTCAGCTGCATAAGCACCCACCTTGCAAGCTTGTGGTCATGAGTTTGATCCCCGGTACCAAAAAGAAAAAACAAAAAACAAAACAAAAAAAAACCAAAACCTAACAGTGCCTGTGCATTTTTCTTGGTGGGTGCACAACCCTGAGTTCCAGAGCCAGCCAGAAACTAAAGGATGTCCCTAGCTCAGTGTCCCCAGCCTCAGGCAGTCTTGTGAATGCCTGACTCACCTTTTGCTCCAAGAATAATTCCAGGGCCCCTGATGCCCTGTGGACCTGTGAGAGAGAAGGGTCCCTGAGCCAAAAAGAAAAAAAAAATCCGAGTTCAACCTATGTGGAATCTACATGAATAATTCCGAATGAATCTCAGTTGAGCATTTTGAGTTTAGGACACTGGTTTCCGCGTAGGAGACCACGTGCTTCCCACAGGGCGCTGTCCGGAGCTGCTGTTCATGGCGTTAGAGGTCAGCATCCCGAATTGCTGCCCAGCGTCCAGTTTTACACGCAGACACCTGCACCCAGGTGGGAAGGGCCTGAATCCGATTGTACAGGCTGGTGCCCATCTCCAGATGCCTGGTTGAGAGCCCCTTGAGCCCTCTTGTCCTACAGAATCAGTGTTCATCCCTAATGCTGGCCTGGCGCTGCCACCTGCTGGGCCCGGGGAGTCCGGTATTTTGAAGCCACAGAGGCTCAGTGGCAGGTCAGAGGTGGGCTCCTCCATGGCAGGGCAGGGGGCCATGTGCGCTCCAGAGGCTTGGCAGCCCAGGGCCTCTTCGCAGCTGATCCCACTCATCTTAGGCATCACCTCGCATCGCCTCCTCGTAGGATGGTGGGGGCCCGGGTGATGGATGTGTGAGTTCCAGTGGCGGCACGCTGGCAGCTGGGGGGATGTCACCCCTGTCCTGCAAGGAGAAGTCACTCATGTAGCCAGTGCCCCCTGGGGCTTTGGAAACCTCCAGGGCCCTGGGAAGGTGAAGGTGCTGGTGACATGCAGGTCGTTTGGTATGTGGGGTCTCTAATCTGGGCTGGGCCCACTCCAGGGTATCTCATACTGTCCAGAAGCTCGGATCCTGCCTGGCATAGTTTCGCCCGGCCCTTGGGAGTGGGGCGTAGGCCTGTGGTCTCCGTGGTGGCCTGGTCAGCTTGACCCGTCCTCTCTCTCCGACCTGCCCCCACACCGGCTGTGTTCCCTTCACCACACACTTGGGACCTGGCTCCACCCTGGCACTGCCCCCGTGCTGGGAAACTCACCTCTACCTCTGCCGCCCACCGATGCCATCTGTGGGCTGCCATGACTGTGGGCATGGGCAGGATGAGCTCCACACAGCAGATGCAGAACAGTGCCAGCTCCAGCCACTGGAAGGAGGCCTGGTGGGCACAGGGAGGCGCAGGGCTCAGGTCTCAGGCCTCAGCCACTGCCCGTGTCTGGCACAGGGCCCTGGGGGCTCCTGGCCTAATGTCTGAGGGCTCTTGGGAGAGCTGAAGTGGCCTTAAGGGTCACCTGTGCCAACTCCACTGGCAGATGGGGACACCGACACCAGAAGGAGTGGCAAGGAGAGATAACAGGGGACTCGAGTGGTCAGAGGACATCTCCCAGGGCCGATGGCCCACATAGCAAGTGCATGTGTCCATGTACGTGGGCCAGTGTGAGGCAGGTGAGGAAGGCTGGGGCCTGAGATTAAAGTCCCTGCAGCCACAGAGCTGAGATGAAGAGTGCACTGGGCTTGTGGTCAGCAGGCACCCCTGCCTTGCTGTGTGGCCTTGGTCCACTAACTTAGCTGCTGTGGCCCTCGATGTGCTCACCCATAAGCTGGGGGTGACCATGTGGCCCCAGCCAGTGGTGCCAGGCTGCTGCAAGGCTCCAGGGATCGGTGGCCCTGGAGAGGTCTTGGTCCCAGATCTACCCCTCCCTGCTCCGGGCCAGGCCCAGTTGCAGTGCGTATGCACTCACCATGGGGTTAGGGTACGATGTCCAGATCGGCCAGAGATACGGGGACTCCAAGAAGAGGTCCTTGGAGAGGACGAAGAGGCCAGCCAGCACACAGAGGCCGCTGATGAGGTGCATTGTCAGGCACAGCGCCTTTGACAGGCAGAGAGGATGGGTTGGGGCTGGAGCTGGGGCCCAGGACTAGGGAGCCTGTGTCTCTGGCACATTTGCCAGCAGGTGGGGGAGGGGTGCAACACCCCAGTGACCCCAGGGAGGAGGGAGGATCCTAAGCATCCTGCCCCCCGTATGCCTGGGCAAGTGTCTGCCCTCCTCACCACCCATCTCATGGTCCAGCAGGCCTTTTGAGTGCCAGCTTCCTTGCAAGGAGGACCACAGGTACACGGGCCCTGAGGTTGGTCACAGCGGGGGCTCCTGCGGGCATCAGCCCAGGAAGGTGAGATGGGGCCTGGGAAGGCTCTGTCCAGATTTCTGCTCTCCCTGTGTCCCCAAGGAGGAGGGGTGGCCATGTGCTAGCTGCGTGAGGGCACAGGGACAGCTGGGCTGTGCATATGTGCTGAGGCTGTCCAGAATGTCCTCCCACCACCCACCTCCACCTTCTACTCGTGCTAGGCTGCTCTGTCCACCTGGGCTGCAGAGACAGATGCTGGCCCCAAGAGTTGGGGTGACCTGGAGGGCATCTGAAGTCACAGGTGGGAAGACAGGGTGGTCCTGGGTGCAGGGCTGAGTA
Source organism: Dolichotis patagonum (assembly GCA_004027295.1). Lineage (NCBI taxonomy): Eukaryota > Metazoa > Chordata > Mammalia > Rodentia > Caviidae > Dolichotis > Dolichotis patagonum. The sequence goes on along the minus strand of PVJX010007897.1, from coordinate 13,840 downwards.
GAGTACCTGCACACCTTGTATCTGGAGGTGAGGGCTTGCAGACTGAGGCTACGAGTGGCAAGCTAAGACCACAAGGGAGCTCGGGAGGTGACACTCACAGTGACAGGGTGGGGCCCAAGCTGCTATGCAGGACAGCATGAGTGACCATTCAAGCCGGAGCTGCATTGGGGGAAAGGTGTGGGGTATCTGGGACAGAGCAGTGCCAGGTGTGAGCCCCAAGCTCCAGGTCCTTCGGTGAGGGAGACCCAGGCTCCTAAGATGTGGGAGGAAGACTAGTGCAGCCCAGGAAGGGTTTCTGGGCCCGGTGGTGCTTGGCCTGATGTGTGGGGGCCTCGGCCTCTGCCCAGAGCCTTCCACTCAGCGTCCTCTGCTGTCTGCTCTTGGAGACTCTCTCGAGGTCAGGAAGGAACAAATTTGGTGCCAACTCACCAGAGAAGACTTGGGCATCCTGGCCATGGTCAGCGCTGAGACCCCAGAGGCGAGGAACTGCGGGGCGACCGGAAGTGAGGGAGGGAAGCTGGGGCTTCCCAAAGCCTACTGGTTCCTTCCTCCCTTTCTGGCAGGGCAGGGACTGCTGCTCCTCCTGCAAAGCCCCCTTGTCCTGCTGTCTGGGTTGCCCATGGCACCCTCTCCTACCCTCTGTCTCTGTGGTGGCCTGGCTGGGCTATGCCTGCACTGAGCAGGGTTTGCAGGCCTAACTGTCCCTCTGTGGTGGGGATGCTGCCTGCCAGGTTCCTTAGTCCCGCCATTGACAATGGCAGCGCTTGGCTCAGGTCTCTGGGGTTCAGAGACCCTTGTGAGGCCATGGGCTGCCATGGCCGTGGACCCATCTGTTCTGGTACGAAAACACCTCAGAGAGGGCACAGAGAAGGTGCAGTGGGGACAGAGGAGGGGAGAGGGAGGCACAGATGCCTGGCCTAGCAGAGCTGGGCTCAGACACCAGGACAGGCGGTGAGGCAGCTGGGGACTGTGTGGCAGTGGTCTTGCCTCCCACCCTGGCCCAAAGGGAGCCCCGAGATGGGTGCCGTCCCCAGCTCACTGCAGGCCCCAGGGCCAGGCCTCGGTGGCCCCCTGAGGTTCAGGAGCCACCCCTGGAAGAGCCACATCCATGGTCATCAGAAGTAGAGTGAGGGCCGGAAGAGCTGGGTTCCCTGCCCCCCCATGCTCGGCCCCTACTCACAGAGGCAGCCCCCCAGAACGGGAACCAAGACTTCAGCACCACCAGGTGCACCTCACCGACGTAGGCGATCAGGGCGCTCCCGAAGGCCAGGGTCAGCGAGCCAAGCAAGAGGTGGAAGACCTGGCGGGAGAGCAGGGCCTACCGAGGCTGCAGCGTCCCTTCCGCCCCCTCGGGCCCGGCCTGCAGAGAGCCCTCCCACACCTACTCGGAGGACTGCGGGGAAGACACCTGTCACGGGCTGTTCCCGCCGCCCCGCTGCCACTCAGCCCCGCCCCTCCCCGACCTCGGCGGAAGTCAGCTCCGCCCTGGAGGAGGGCCCCGCCCCAGTCCCCGTCCCTCCCCGCCCTGTCGGCACGCAGCCCCGCCCCTCGAGGGCCCTCCTACCCCGCCGCGCCCCCAGCGACACTCACGCCCATCCCTGAGAGGAGGCTCCCGCTAGTCCAGTTGCTCCTCCAGAACCCGGTGAGGGCCCAGCTGCTGGGCTGACTGCCCAGGGCGCGCCCTGGCTGGGCCAGGCCGAGGACTGGGTACGAGGGGAGCCACCCGGCCCGGGAACTGGGAACCGCAGCGGCTGCGCGTGCATCAGCTGCCATGGACTCCGGCCGGCTGCGGGCGGAGGAAAAGCTGTCAGGGCGCGCGGCTACTTTCCGAGGCTTGGCAGAGGGGAGCAGAACAGAGCGCGCGTCTGGTCAATGGAGGGAGGGGAGCCCCGCCGGGGCATCTCTGGGGAGCCCTGGTCAAACACCTGTCCAACCAGGAGGTGGATAGAGCAGCTTTCCTCAAAGTGTGTTCCGTGGAACAGTGGTTGGAACAGAGCTTCGGTAGCAGGGTTCCCTGGTCCAATCAGTTTGGGAAGCCCTGGATCCCCACTTCTTGCTCCGTCCCTTGTGAAGGGGCTGAGAAGTCCTTGTGCCTTCTATCAGCAGAGTGCTTCCCACAACGGGTCCTTTGGTTTTCTTGTGGGCATCGCCTGGTGGATATCCCTGACCTCTAGAGGCACTTCCCACTCTCAGGGGCTGGCGAGGGCGGGGGGGGCTGTCAGGAATTTCCTGCCATGGGAGGGGAGGGGCACCTATGGGTTTGTTGTCCCCACCCCGGGAGCCCACATTGTGGGCTGGAGGTGGAGGGTGATTCTCAGCCAGCCTGGCAACCAGGAGACCCAGCAGGGCCTTGGCTCCGCCTGCTTGATCCTGTTCCTCTTTCTTCTGGTCCTCCAGCTCTAGGAGGGCAGGGATGGGCTGAGCGGGACTCCAGGGCCCTCGTGGAGCGGGCCAGACCAAGTGCTGGGTGTGGACCAGGGGCTGTACCGGCTCTGTCCACCTGTGTTTGCCCTTGGGCAAGTTATTCACACCATGGCTGCCTCTCCCTCCCTGCATGCAGGGCTGTGGTGCCCACCAGGGGATGGGCAGTGTGAGGCCTGGGCTGAGTGGGGTGGGGCACCTGGTGATGAGTGCCAGCCACGGTCTGTTCACCCCCTTGAACCCATGCCCCCTGCTGTGGGACCTGGGTGGGGCCAGCAAGAGCTGCCCAGTGAGGCCCATGGCCCAGCAGGCAGGGAGGGACAGGCTGCGTTGGTGATGGGGCCCAAACGACTGTGGTGAGGAGGCTGAGGACAAGGAGAACCTTGGAGGGCGTGTGTGTGTGTGTGTGTGTGTGTGTGTGTGTGTGTGTGCACCTGTGTATGGTATGTGTCAGCACATGCCTGCATGGTATGTACGTGTGAGCCCATGTGCTCCTGTGTTCTGTCATGCCGAGCAGGGAACGGCAGGGGCTGGGTGGCACTGAGCTGCCCTGTGACAGGATCCTCGCGGCTAGTGGGGCCTAAGGGGATTGGGGTTTAGTGCACACACTGGGGGAACCTCTTGAGCCTGTGCCCAGGCCAGCCCCCTACCCTGGGACCTCCGCAGACTATGGGGTCATCTCAAGGAGCCTGGGGCTGGTGGAGACAGAAGCCAGTACCTCTCCTGGGTCCCCGTGGCCTCAGAGGTCCCTGCTGCACCCATCGTGACTGGGGAGGCCTCCTACCTCTGGGTCAGTGCCTGGTCTGGGGCTTGAGCCCAGGCCCCTCCATTCTCAGTCTGGCTCCTGGGCCACCCCAGCCCCATAAAGACACCCAGAATCACTCCCAGGGGACCACTCACCCAGCCTGGGAACTTCCGTGCCAAGCACCAGCCTTGCCCTGCCAGGGACCAGCACCCATGTTTATGGCCTTAGACTTTGGCTCTTCCTCCAGGACCCACCCCTGCCTTCTGCCCCTGTTCCTTGTACTGTCAGAGGCTCCCTCCACCCTTAGCCGGGCCAGTGGGGGCTGGGCCCCTTTCTGCAGGCCTCCCATTCATGGTGGTGACTCTGCTTTGGCCACTGTGGTGTCTATTGGGCTGTGCTGATGGCAGAGTCAGAGGCTGGGCGACTTCACAGCATCTTTTTAATTTTGGAAAATTTCAAGCATTCACAAAGCAGATACCCGAGCCTCACACAGCGTTTTAGGACTTAGCTCTCAAACATTCAGACGTAAAGAAGTGTGGTCTCACTGTCACAAATGGGAAGTTAGAACAAAGCTGGTAGCCCAGGGAGGCACATCTGTGCTCTGTACCCCGCCGGGCTGCACTGATCACTGAGAAACAGGTGGCCCACACCTGTACTCCCCACACTGTGGGAGGCTGAGGCAGGAGGATTGCAAAATCAAGCCCAGGCTGGGCAACTTAGGGACTTAGCAAGACTTGGTTTCAAAAATGAAAAGAACCAGGGACATAGCCCAGTATGAAGGCCCTGGGTTCAACCCCTGGCTCCACAGAAACAAACTAATGTGTAGAGGAATATTTCAACACTAGGGGTCAGAAAATTCTATTTTCACCCTGTTTTTGCTGCTTCCTAGATACAAGTGCCCACTCAGTGTTTAGGCTTCTCCTGTGGTATCCTAAGCGTCCTGTTAACCTCTGGTTTAGTCCAGCAGGATGCAGGCCTGGACCATGTACCAGACCTGTTATGCATGTTCCTGGGGTGGGGGAGGGGGGGTCTCTGGGTCCTATGGAGTGTGAACCCTCGGAGCTCCACCCCAGGTGCCCAGGGCAGAAGGGGTGCCTACCCCAGGCTCCTTCTTCTTCACTGGCTTCTCCGTGTTTCACACAGGGTGGAAAGGGCAGCATCCTGAGGGCCCATGGTGCCTGGAATCCTGCTGCCTAGTGCCGTGCCAAGCACCAGCCTTGCCCTGCCAGGGACCAGCACCCATGTTTATGGCCTTAGACTTTGGCTCTTCCTCCAGGACCCACCCCTGCCTTCGGCTCCTGTTCCTTGTACTGTCAGCTGCCGCCTTGGGTTTGCTGAGCACCGCAGCGTGCTGTGGGGTCACCCTGGGTCCTCCCACCTGAGCGCCCAGTGTGGCTGAATCCCACAGTGACTGTAGTTCTGAGTGAGTTATGCAACCTCCTGGAGCCTCAGTTTCCCTCTCTGTGAACTGGGGGGTAATGACACCCACAGGCTGCTGAGGAGTGGGTTTGTGACACGCAGTCTCAGTGTCCTCAGAGTCCCCATGCACAGCTGTCTGGAGTCCTCTGTATGCCCCTCACGGTGACATCACTCACACTGGGCCTTGAGAGTACAGTCACCTGCCTGTTGCTCCTCAGGCCTGGGGGGGGGAACCCCTCCTTTCCCGTGTTCACTGATTGACTCCTCCTGGGTAAGTCAGGGGGGTGGAGGTAGACAGAGCAGGGAGCCTAAGGGGCAGGAGAGGGGGGCGGGGCCGGGCGGCCGTAGCTGCGAATCCTGCAACCCCGTGCTCGAACCGCCAGCGTTTGGATGTGCCTGGGGCCGAGAGCGCAGCAGCGTTGGCGTCGCTGACCTCGGTCCACTCTGGAGCAGGGAGGCGGCAGGGGTGGCTGCTGGATGCGGGACAACGCCGGCTGGGGGGGGGCGAGGGTGCAGAGCGTCGGAGAGTGGTGGGGCGCCTGTGACGGTGCCAGTGGGCCGCGCGGGGGAGGCAACCGGCCTGGGCCACAGCACTGGCTCCTGTGGGGACAAGGGCGACATCAGACCCTGCGGGAGAGGGTTCGGCTGGCTTGAGTGGCTGGGGGGGGTGGACGCGGGGAGCCCTCCGGAGGTAACCGTGGGTGACGTCTGGGGAGCGGAGGGACGTCATTGTCAGCGCGGGCACCAGGGCCGAAATGGAGTGATTGGAGGTAGACGCAGAGGAGATGGAGCTGGTGGCTGCGGTGAGGTCTAAGGGACCCTGACCCTGCACTCCACGACCCCCTTGCTCGACACGAGCTCCAGGGTGTCCCCAGCTGGCTCAGAAGAGGCAACAGCCGGGGCAGGAGGCAAGGATGGAGCCCCCCACCCAGGGTGGCCGAGAAGCCACGGCTCAGCGCTCAGCCCCCCAGCACTGGGCCAGCTATGGTCCAGGGATTGTTCACTGTTTCCTCGCTTTTTAAGAACAGCAGAACACAGATGGTGGGCTCCCTACACAGCCACCTCCCTCTCCCATTGCCTTCCCACCTCTTCAGACCCCTCCCCTCAGCCCTGAGCCCTCCAGTCTCCTTTGCTTGTGGCCGGAAAAATCCCTCCTAAGTCCTCAGCACACTTTCCCATTCTGCACTTTGCGATTTTATCTCTAAACTCTAAGTACCCACTTTTCTTTCTCTTTTGGTGGTGCTGGGGGTTAAACCCAGGGCCTTGCGTGAAGCCAAAGTCCCAGCCCTTTTAAAGCTTTGCTTGTTTACTTTGAATCACTGAGTTGCCCTGTCTGACCTTGGATTTGTAATCTTCCTACAGCAGCCTCCCAGATTACAGGCACTGGCCATCACGCTAGGCTCCTCCTTTGATTTTTGAGGTCAGGCCCCCACCCCAGCTCTGCAGGCACGGCCCAGCAGTAAGGATTTCCTGTGGCACCTGGATCATCCTGCTCTAGTCCCAGCAAGTGGCTGATGATTATCCCTCCTTTGGGAAGACTCAGGGCAGAGGCAGCAGTTGAACCGGGTCTTTTTTTTTTTTTTGTACTGGGGATCAAACTCATGACCTTGCGCTTACCAGGCAAGCACTTAAACCACTGAGCTAAATCCCCAGCCCTTGAACTGGGTCTTTAAGAGAGGGTAGGAGTTTGTTGGATGAAGTGGGTGTAGTGAATGCCGTCCTGTCCAGTCCTTGGGTTGGAGAGACAAGGAAAGAGGGAATAGCATTGGTGGGAAGCACTTGGAATTGTGTCTGGGCGGTTGTGGGCTAAGAGTACAGAGTGATGTCAGAGGGAGCTGGGTTCCAACTGGAGCATTTTGTTTTAGTAGCCCAGAGGTCTTGGGCATGGGGTTAGTTTGAGGCATGCATGCCTCAAGCTAACCCTTGGCTAGGGTGAGGGTAGAATAAATGGTGTCACCTCACATGGGGGCACATCATTGGCACACACTGGTGCCTTTTGCTGGGACAATCTTGGATGTCCTTGAGTTCAGAAATGAGACCACTTGATCTCAAAGCCACAATGTTTATTTGCTCCTGTGGTGTGTAGCTCATGTGATGCCAGGGCCTGTGACAGAGGTAAGGTGTCTCCTGGTCCCTTGCAGATCCAGCTGGTTCCTATGGCAACCAGCAGGGCATCCTTGCTCCTGGGCAGTAGGGAAGGAAGGGAGCCCTGAAGGGCACAGTAGGGTCCTTGCCATTCTGGGTGGGGTGAGGGCACCTTCTCAGCAGCCTCCTCTCTCTCAGGCAGTGGGCAGGGCTGGAGTCAGGACCAGCTCCATTCACAGGGGAAGCAGGGTCTCAGGAAGAAGGGGCGAGGTCAGCCCAGACCCAGGACTGCAGGGAGCCCGGGACCCTGGATGGGCTCTGCTCTGGCTTTCAGGCTGTGGATTTAGAGTGGGGATTCTGAGGCCAATGTGGTGGCATGAACAGAGGCAAGGTCACATGCACCCCTTGGGAGCATTGGGATTTGGGAGCCAGACAGCCAGGCCAGCAGCAGAGGACGTCCTAGAGGAGTAAGAGTCACACACCCATGGGCTGGTGTCTCTAGAGAAGGAGCCCGGGGGAGTAGCGGACAGAGCCGCCCTTGCTGGGGTTCTTGTCCAGGCCAGAGGGAGGGGCCAGGGTGGCTGGGCAGGAGAGGCTGGCTGAGGGGAAGGGCCAGCCTTTGGGGTTGCACCAACTACTCAGAGGACTCCTTGGGGACGTAGGCCACGTTGTCATAGGCAGGGGGCGGGGAGGCAGCTGGACTGGGCACCGTGAAGTCGGTACTGAAGGCGCTGGGCAGGAAGATCACCGACTGCAGGGAGAGAAGAGTGGGGTCCTGGTGGGCTCTGGGCTTGGGCTGTGCCCAGATCTGCACATGCATACTTTTTTCTAGCGCTAGGACTGAACCCAGAGCCTAAGCTCTGAGCTATACTCCCAGCCCTTCTCTGCTGTTTGAAACAAGGTCTCGCTATGTTTCCCAGGCTGGACTGGAACTTGCAGTCCTCCTGCCTCAGCCTCCCAGAGTGCTAGGATCACAGCTGTCACGATGTTTTGCACAGACTGCAGAGGCCTGGCCTTGGGCCTGGCCAGCTTCCTGGCCTCATACCCTGTGCTGCGCAACAACGTGGGTAGAGTTCCCAGAGCCCAGGGTCCCCAAGGGTCCTTACCCCAGGCAGTGCCCCCACCTGGTGGGCAGCAGCCTTTGCTGTGCTCTGCTCAGTCCTCTGGGCCCATGTCCACTTCCTTATGGAATGAGCCTGGCCAGCAGGGAGACCCCTCCTCTTCCCTCCTCTCTCCTCCCTCTTCCCTCCCCTCCTCTTCCTCTTCCTCTTCCCTGCTCCTTCCTGTCCCTCCCTCGCCCCGCCCCTTCCCTCTTCCCCTTCCCCCTTCCCCTTTCCCCTTCCCCTCCCCCAGGTGGGCAGTCGGCCTAGCAGACGCTCGCTCGAGGCCTGGGCCTGCAGGGGGCGCTCCCTGTCCTGGCCCTTCCCGCCAGGCCTGTACTGTGCCGGCTTTCCGGGTGGCCCCCC
>PVJX010007896.1:0-68233 GCA_004027295.1 Dolichotis patagonum | reverse complement strand
CAAAACAGAACAGAATGGGACATAAGAAAGCATAAATTTCAAAGCTAGACAACCAGAGATCTTCACTATCTGTCATATTGTCTCTTGTTTTCTTCCAAATGGTTGTTCATATCTTTGCATATGGGGAGCTCATACTAAATAACATAGCCAATCTTTTCACAAGATGTGTAGTTCACTGGCTCCCACTTGCTAAGGGGGGGGCACAGAACGGGGGGGACAGGATGACATGAGATGTCTGATTCTCAGCCCACACGCTGGCAGGATCACAGCCGTCCCCCAGAGAGGGGAGGAGCTCCTTGTTCTCCCTGCACCCCAAGTCAAGCACAGGTGCAGGTCCCGAGGCACCAGGGTCTCTCCCCTGCAGGCCTCTCAAAGTCCGCCATACTCACCTGATATTTCTTTCTGACGAATTGACCATTACATTTCCAAAGTTTTGAGGGCCAACAGACCACAGAAAGAATTCTCTTTAGGCTCCTGTTTGAAACCAGCAGCTACAGGAATCTGCTGGCCTTGCTTCAGGGCCACTGACTTTAGTTTAGTTCATGGTGATAGGTGTGGGTCTAGTTTTAGTTTTCAGCATGTGGAAAGCCAGTTTTTCCAGCACTATTTATTAAAGAGGCTGTGTTTCTTCCAGTTAATGTTTGGCCCCTTTGTCAAAGATAAGGTGGCTGAGTGTGTTTGCAATTGTGATTGTATCTTCTAATCTATTTCATTGATCTTCAGGTCTCTTTTTGTTCTAGTACTATGCTGATTTTATCATAGTAGCTTTGTAGTATATATAACTTCAGGTCCGGGATTGTGATACCTCCTGCCTTGCCTTTGTTGCCCAGAATTGCTTTTGCTATTCTAGGTCATGACTGAAAATTTGTATTTGAAGTTTTTCTTGTGTTTCTGGTTATTTTATTGAGATAGACTCCCAGAACTAGGATTTCTATAACTATTACAACTTTTTTAAAAAGTTACTGTATTTCCTTAGGCTGTATACATCACCTTCTCTATAGATAAATATGGCAATGTTTTGCCTGGATCCTATATCATCTCAGAATGTACTTGACATTTCTGGTGGATAAAATCTAATTGCTACAGATGCAAGAAGATGGTACATTTCTACAAAGCAGAACTAATGGTACAAAAAATGTAAAGCCCATGCTTTGCCTATTCTTACAGTAACACTAGTGTGTATCATTTAGCTGGAAGGGTTCCACTACCTGTGTCCCTTCATGTTCAGGTTCTGTGTATCTTATTGGTTTCTTCTGTCTCATTACACAGGAGGAGATGAAATGTCCCATAAGTACAAAGTGTTCTTTGAGTAGTTATTTCTAACATTTTATTTTTATTTTTTAACCTAAGCTGTTGATTAACAACCTATGGTATTAGAACTAGAGGAGGCCACTGCATATGGAAGGGACTCTAAAAACTATGTGGTGAATTTTGTTTTAAACACAACAAACCCTAAGATGATAGATTCAAAATATTTCTCCTTTTCAAACTGCTACTCTCAAAGGCTGTTTTTTTAAAATTTCAACAATTGAGTCTTCTCTCTAAATGTTTGAAACTTTCCTCACTATTTGAAGAAATGGATATTTGGCCAATACTTCTAAATATCCACAATGGAGAAAAATATTAATCCTTAGAGGAAAAATTTGATCTTTTGAGACTTTTGGTGATATACCACATCAAATATGAGTGGACAGCAGGGTGAGAGGCAAGACGGACAATAGTAAAATAAAATGCCAGTGTACTGTTATGAAACAATGAGGCTGATTTTCTTGTATGACTAATAAATAGCACAGAATAAGAGGACAATTATTTAAGATTAGAGTTAGATTTTAGCCACAGCAGGATCTTTCGGACTTGAAAGTCAACAAAGTCATTGGCCAGATATACTCAAAAGTGTGTGTATTTAATCTAGTTTCATGACTAATTAGAAATGTTGTTTGAACTCAAATCTCTGCATATTTAAAAAAAACTAGTTTGAGAAAATAAGAAAGATCAAGTCTATTTGTTCAAATGTATGAGCATAATTAATTATAACAGCCTACTGGAAAACTCTACCTCACTTAGAGTGTCATTTTATTTATTTAAAATAAACCATGCAGACTTAACATGGAAATTTTGGAAAGTTTGCCAATCAAATATTCCTTCAAAAACTTTATTTTTAAAATAATTTTAAAGAGGGTTTCTTTTTCTTTCTGAGACAGGGTTTCGCTATGCAGTTCAGGCTGGCTTTGAACTCACTTTGTAGTCCAGGCTGGTCTTGAACTTGCAGTGATCCTCCTGCCTCCGCCTATTGAATGCTGAGATTATAATATGTACCATTACTCCTGGCTGAGTAGTTTTAGATTCACAGCAAAATTGAGAGGAAGGTACAAAGATATCCTGTATATCCCATCTCCAACATACATGCAACCTCCCCCACTACCAAAATCATCCATCAAAGAGGTGCATTTGGTATAACAGATGAACTTACATGGACAATAAATTATTTTTCAAAGTCCAGTTTGCATAGTTTATCTCAGGGTTCAATGTATGTATCTTTATGGTCTTGGACAATTTAGAAGGATATGCATCCATCATTGTAGTATTGTACAGAGTAGACTCATTGCTCTAAGAATTCTGTGGCTCACCTCTTACTCATATTTCATTGTAAAACACTCTTAGGTTGAATTCTCTGGAAATGGACTCTGAGTGCTGCCTGCACAGTATTCCCTGGGAGGGAGCCCACAGGAGTTGCACTTTAAGAAATCTTGGAGGCCCCTTCGCTAGAAGGGAGAATCTGATCTCCAGTGCAGTTGCGCTCAGGACTCAGCTGATCTTGAAGGGAGCTCTGCAGCTGGGCAGCCCTTTAAAGTTGTCCCCAATTAAGGTAGTGGGCAGGCATGTGTATCCTTAAATCAATAAATAATCACCCCTTAGAGGGGACTAATTTTGGATGAGTCTATTTCCTACAGCCAAGAGCAATTCCCAGTGAGGGATGCAGCTCTGAGCTATCAGCAGTGATATTCCCAGCAGCTGGTTGAGGGATATATGCTCCAAAGAGGGGATTTGGGCAAAGATTTCCTTATTATCCACTACAAGATTATATCAAAATTAGGATCATATAGTACATGCCGCTTCTCAGCCTACTCATTATTTGATACTCTCCTCCCATTTCATTAACTTCTCTTTGCAAACATTTTAAATAACTGCCTATTTTTAAATGGAAGTATCATTTAAGCATTGTGTTATAATTGAACAAGTAAATTTTGACCAGTTTTCGCTATGATAAACAATATTATAATGAACACCATTGTGTCTCTGTAATGTACATATTACTTATGAAAAAAGAACCTACATTTCATTAACTGTTTCCTACTTACCAAGTCAGGCCAGTATTTTTCTTATTTACCTTATGGAGTTTTTATGAGAAATAAATGAGAAAATATATGTAAGTTATGTTACATTTTTATGATCCTCCAAATAATACCATGATGCACAGCTATTACCATTTTTTAGATAAGGAAACTGAGGCATAGAGAGATTAAGTAGCTCATCTGAATGTGAGTGGAACACAGGCACTATAATTCCAGAATTTAAACAATACACAATACTACTTCTAGCCTGCTATTTTCATGCTTTTTCTAAGTTTATAGCCTTAGAAGGTTAAAGGGCTGGATTTATTTTAAAGCTCATGGTAAAAATTGTAAGATTACTTCCTGCAAGCAGTGAGAACAGACTAGCAGGGGCAGAGGGATTTATTTTACCATCGTCAACAGCAAAGAATCCAAATCCTTAACTAGAGCCATGATAAAGAATAAATCATACAATTTCTGTCAGGCATTGTGAACATGGATTTTTCTTAAGCGGATCTTCTTTTTTGCTTGTTAGCACGCTCAATTATTTCAAGATCATCTTTCAAATGTTCATTAAAATGAATTGCTTACATCTCAGAGGATATTTTGTCTATGGAATGAACACATATTGAGGGCAGGGAAAGGGCCTGGGCTGATATTTTGATGTGGTACACAAAGAACTGTGTAAAATGGGGAAGGAAGAACTTTGTAGAACAAATGTCTTTCAAAAACAAGGGTGTGATGTTTTGGCAATTGGAGCATTTTCTGAAAATTCTTCACTGGAGCCTTTCCTAATCTCAGTTGAATTTCTTACATGATTAAAAACTTAATTAAGTCCCTTTTTCCCCGTCAGACTCACTCCATCATGTACTTGGAAACGCTGACTTTGAATTCTGACAGGAAGTTTAGGGTCTTGTGGCCACAATCTTTATGACCCAGGGGAAGAGCCTGAAGCCAGCACTGGCTCTTTAGGAGTTTCCTCTTCTGTGGATGAGGTGAGAGTGCTGGGGGCTCTGTTTTCCTCCAGTGCAGGTCAGAGGAGCTCTTCAAAATGTCTTAGAACCTAGAGTCATGCTAGCATCGATTCAGATTGCTCTTCTTTTCAAATAGCTCAATATGTAATTTATTTCTAAATTTGGAGTGATTTCTTTGGAAAATCAAGAAAATTTTCACTCATTTCTGGCCTTTGATTCTATAATGAACCTCTACAAGTATATTACCTTGCCCCACTACCATGTAGGTAATCATGAGGCTTAAATAAGACCCAAGTGTGTACAATTCATAGCATAATACTTACACAGAGCAAACACTCAGTAAGTACAACTTTGATTCCCTTCTTCCTGGGGTGTCCTCTGCCCTGCTCTTTCTCAGAATGGCATCTAGTTATGTGACCTTTCTGAGCTTCAATTTCCTCATCTGAAAAGACACAAATTATATTTATTTACATCACACAGGGTTTTAGTGGGGATCTAATGAGGTAATCCATCTAAAGCAAGTTGCATAGCACCTGGCTCAGAGCAAGCAGTCAATAATTTGTAGCTGGAATTACTTTAAACCCTGTTAATATGCTTTAAGTCAGTGTTGAATTGGCTGGACTGTGTGAAGGAATGGATCATATGTACATGATTAATTTTTAGCCCTGTTGAGTTTATTTTCTCCCTAGCTTTATTGAGGTATAATTGAAAAAAAGATTGTATGTATTTAAAGTATAGAGTGCAATGTTTTGATATTAGATATACATTGTAAAGTGAATACCAAAGTAACATATCCATTACCTTGCTCAGGTAACTTAGGGGGTGGAGAGATATATTCCATCAGCAATTTTCAAGTATACAATACCATATTTTATAATTGACTATAGTTAGCAGCTTGTACATTATTTCCAGAACTTGTTCATCTTTTGACTGAAATGTTGTACCCTTTGGCTCTCCTGTCTCATGGCCTCTTGGCAATCATCTTTCTACTTCCTGTTTCTATGAATTTGATTTCTTTAAAGTCCGCCTATAAGTGAGATCATGTGGTATTTATCCTTCTTAGCATAATGTCATCTGCAGTCACCAGTGGCAGGATTTTCTCCTTTTTAGGTCAGCCCTGTTGACTTTAGCAGAAGGATAGAATCTGGATAGAAAGCAATTGTACTTAGGTTTTTAAGGATGATGGGTTAATTTCAGCCTTGTTATCTCTAATCTCTGTTCTTCTATTTATTTCTTCTTTCCCTAACTCTCACTTGTTATTGATTTCTCTTAATGTTAACAGAAGTGGTGCCATTTCTGCCTGATTCAGTGTGAAGAGTACTCTGTGGGACGCTCAGCTGCAGTAGCTGTCACAAGGGGATGTGGCCTCTTGGTTGCTAAATCTGATTGGTTCTCCTGGCCTCTGGTAGCAGCTGACACCATGAGACCCTTTTTTCTGGGGGTCTTAGGAATACCATTCCCTCATTTCTTCCTATTCTGTCCTCTCTGTAAAAAAACATTCCAGAGGCTTTTTTTTTCTCTACTGCTTAAGTTCTGAAGCTGCCCTGAATTTCACTGGCAAGTACCTTCTCTCCATACTTCTCACTCATTTTCTGGGAAAATTGTTTTTCGTAGATGGTTTTGTCTCTGTTATGGTAAGGCCCAGCTCTCTGTCTCTAACCTACACTGCCTAGCAATTCAGCGGCTGGACAGGTCATGGCCCTGTCCAACTCAGTATGTTGAGACCCAAGCCTGTCATCGTTTTCCCAGCCTGACAGCTGCAGCCTGGTTTTTAAACTCTAAACCACACTTCAATAACAAAGCCGAAAAATCATAAGCCTAGGTGGCAGAGTGGAGAGAATGAATGATGTCAAATCTTTGTACCCAGGTGTCATTTTCTCTATAAAGATGGATTCGACCCATTTTTCCCTTTTCTGCATCTGTTTGCGCTTTACTATAGAATGTATTTTATTCTATCACCATGTTTCTTTTATAATTCTTTTTCTTAGGCAAAGGGTCAATAAAAATTTTTGGTAAAGGCTCAGAGAGTAAATATTTTAGACTTTGCAGGTTACACCGTCTCTCTTGTAATTATTCAACTCTGGAGTTGTAGCAGGAAAACAACCATAGACAAAACAAATGAATGAGTGTGGTTCTGTTTCAATAAAAGTTTATTTACCAAAACAGGTGTGAGCTGAATCTACCCCATAAGCCAAGGATTTGTTGGGGCTCCTGAAGGGTTACTCAATAAGAATGTAGATAGCCTTTTACTTGCCAGCTGAAGTGAGAGCCTGGGGACCCAAAGGCAAATGAGATTCTGTTCTTGATCTCAGGAATTTGGCACAGAGACCAGGTTCCCATGGTATAGTTGAGGTATGTTGCACTTTTCCAGAAATCTATGGTCCGGGAGTCTAGAGGCCAGAAGTCTGAAATCGAGGTATCAGCAGGGTTGGTGCCTTCAGATGGCTGTTAGGGATAATTTGTTTGGTGTTTTTCTTTTACCTTCTGGTGATGTGTGGCAGTCATTGGGATTCCTTGACATTTAGACACATCGCTCCAATCCTCTGCCTTCACATAGCATTCTCCTATTCCTCCCCTCTGTGCATGTGACCCAATTTCTACTTTTTATAAGGACATCAGTCAGATAGGGCTCACCCAAGGTGCTTCATTTAACCTGGGTTGTCTTTGTAAAGACCTTATTTCCAAGTAAGGTCACATACATGAAAGGTTGAGATTTCAAAATATCATCTTTGGAGGGCATAATGCAGCCTATAACAAGGTTTACATATATACACTGTTGCACCAAAGGGGCAGAGGTTGGGGGAAAAGGAAGAGGAGAGGGCATAAAAATTGATATAACATTTGCCAGGATGGGTAACTAATATCTTGCTAAACTAAAGAAATAAGAAAGAGAATTTCAGGCTAAGTAGCAGCTTGAGCAAATGCGGGAAGGCAGAATTATAAGAACAAGGGATGAATGTGGAGTAATTATCCTAGTGCCATTGGTGTAAGGCTCAGGTCATGTTACCAAGTTAGTCTGGGCAGGACTAAATGTGTGCAGGCTTCAAGAGTTGCTTGGGCAAGATTTCCTGAAGGAGTGAAGTGTCAGCTGAAAATAGTGGCTGTGACAAATCACCAGCTATGAATTCGTTCATGATTGGTGTTTGGGGTCAACCAATTGTACCAAGTTCTTGTTAAGACTCTAGATTGTCACACTGCGTGCCCTTCCTTGACCAGTACTCACTTAGGCTCACGGCGTCCTCATTCTTTTTAGACTGCCGTGCGTACTAGAATTCAAGGATAACATAACCGAAGGTCTGTCTCATAAGCAGATCTTCTCTGTTGGAAAGATGCAACATGCTTGTCTTTCAGTAGTAATAATAGCCAATGTTTGTTGAATTTTATTCAGCACCAGTTGCTGTCGTAAGTGTCTTGTGCATTAGGTCATTTCATCATTTTATCCATGTTCTCCATGAAATGCTACTGTCACCATTTCATATTTGTACTTTCATTTTTTTGAAAAAAATAAAACAAAACTTCATAACAAAAATAATACACAGTTAATATGCTGTGTATCATTATCTTCAAAGTAGTTACTCAGGGTATAAGACATAAACCAAAGCAATTCTTACAAAAGGAAACAAACAGTAACACAAAACTTTCTTTTCAATGATCTAAGATAAGCTAGCAGTATAACAAAACAAATTAGCATGCATATTAAAGTGTCTTTGAAATAACGAAATATAGTTTGGGGAAATACATAAACTTCTTACTTCCCCACTCATCCCTCTTCTATTTTGCCTTTTATTTGTGTATTTATGTATGTATTTTGTATTAGCTCTGAACAATGAAGCAACCCTGTGTAACCTAGTTTGTAAGTAATTGATCTTCAACCGTGAGGCTATACCACCTTCCTCTCCCATCTTTCCTGTCTTGCCATGATTGTCTTTATGTGGACCCTCGTGGGTCAACCCACCTGCTTCTGTTTGTATCCACAGAGCCATCCATTGATGTCTGACCTGATTCTTCTCTGCCTCCCACTTCATTTTCTTCCTTATTTTCATACCTTGCCCTTTCTTGGCTTTTCTTTCATGTACTTGATACTTGATTATCGCTCTTTCCTACTTCTGCTGTTAGTGAAAGGTCCAGTTATTTTAAAGATCCTTTCACTTATGAATTTCTTACCAGCTGCATATAGCCCCTGCAGAATTTACTGCTATCCAATCTCTGTTTTGAAGGGACAGAGGGTATTCAGGGGCTTGTATGTTCAAATATAAAAACAATGACATGACATGGTAGCGATGCTAGTCCTATTAGAATTACAGAAATGCCAATGATAATGTTTTAGAACAGTGAAAACTGTAACAAGCATTCCTGTATGTTGTGCCAGTATGATAATTTTTTTTTGGTGTGATAATTTCAACATCCCTGTTATTCTGCATTTTACCTAAGTCCAAGTCCGACTGTATCCACACATGTTCTACTTCCTTGTAGACTGAGAATGTTTTCCTAAATTTGCCATTTTAGATTCTATTCAAAGAGTAAGTTTGGAAAGATCTCACGGCAAGTCACCAAACACTGGTTGCCTAGAATAAAGGCCATGAACTTTGTTCTGAGGGACGATGTGGAATTTAGAGTAAGTCTTGAGCAAGGAATTCTGGGATGATTGTGAGTGGGAGGAGGAGTGGACAATGGGGCTATTTTCAAAATCCTTACACTGGATTAAGTTAGATTTTTCCTATAAAGTGTTCCTGAGGTGCCCTTGTGCTTTTTTTTTTTTTGATAACTTTCATGGATAGAAAATAAACAGAGGACTTCTGGCTCTGACCACAGCAGTACCTACAGAAAGCAGCTTTTTAGGACTTGCAAATGGCTGATGTGTGTGTGTGGGTGAGTGTGCGTGTTTGGCTGGAATTTTCTGGAAAGGCATGAAGCACTACTTTAATTCTCATGGATGCTGCTTATTCCCCAGAATGGAAAATGTTCTATTTTTGGTTACAAGAATATTTCTTAGGAAAAAAAAACCTAAACAGAGCACAGCAACAAGTTCATATGTGTAGTTTTCTGAGTTTTAGGATGTTTTAAGAGTCTAATGTGTTTGGATGAAGAAGAGCCACTTCTCAGGTATGAGAGTTCCAGAATTGTAAAAGAAACCCTAAGTGGATTCCCAAGTTAGGACTTGAGGACTTGGGCTGGGTGGCCCTGCAGGTGGGGGTGCTGGCTGTAGAAGCTAAAGCTTAAACTTTGCGGGACAGATTGGTGAGTGTGTGCAAAAATACTTTTTGCACCCACAGAAGGCAAACACTTGAAGACAGGCATTCTTGGGCACAGCACCTGTAATGAAACTCCCCTTTAGGCTGTAACAAAATGTTCTTCCCCAAAACCAGACATGCCCATTGGAATCTCTGTCTTGGAGGGAAGGACTCCGGGAATGGGTTCCCAGAGGCCTCTGCTCCAAAGACAACTCTGGGGATCCTCCACAGCAGGAGTCATAGCCTTTTTGGCCCTTCCCCCTCACACGGACACTTTTCCAGGGAATGTCTTTTGGCCCCCATGTCCTCTTTACTGCTGTTTGACACCCTTGATACGGAAAATGAGAATGCAGACGGGCAGACACACTAGGCAGCCATTCTTAAGTAGCATTGCCTGCTGATGCTATCCTCACGCGGCAGAAGGGCTCGCGGGAGTTTTCTGCAGTGTTGTGCTGCAGTGATTGGAGCGGCTGAGAAATCTCAAAAACTGTTAAATCCTGAACCCCTGGAAGTGGAGCTGTGCCCTTTGGCTCTGATTAAGAAATGCGGGCTTGTGAGAAGGAAGCTGTGTAATTGGACACCCTGAAGCAAACTCTGGCGCTCCTGGTTCTGTGAGGCAGCCTGAGATTTTCTCTCCCCATCATGTTGAAATGTTCTTGAATTCTAGCTGGTTGTTTCTTTCATCTGCTTCAAACCTAGCCCTTGGGTCCAGATGCAACCTCGTTTTTGGGTAACACTTAATTCTTGGTGGGAAGGGCTGTTCTTTTCTCATGAAAAGATTTTGTATCACTGGCATTACAAAATGAAATGTTGGTAAGGAGATCTGTTAGTACTTGCTGTTCCTTAAGCAGAATAGTTCCAAGGGGCCCTATTCTTGAAGGCAGCGCTGATTTTATGCCTTGTGAGTTTGGGGGTTTGTCTCTCAGCCACAGCCTTGGGCAACTTATGCTAGAGACTGGCATTGCACTGGTTCAGAAGTGGGTAAGGACTGCATAGCTACTTTTACTTGAAGCCAGATTTGCTCTCGTTTATTCAAAAATTTTTCACCAAGTGCCAACTAAATGCCAGCATGAGAGTGAGCACAGAGATAGTTTCCTGAGATGGTGCCTATAATCTGTTGTTCAGCTTTCTACCACTGTGACAAGGTACCAAGACAACTGACTTAAAATAAAGAAAGCTTTATTTTGGCTTGTGGCTTCACAGGTTTCAGTCTGTGGTCGTCAGCTCCATGGTTTTTAGGCCTTTGGCGAAGCTGAACGTTATGGTGGTGGGTATATGGTCTGGAATTAAAGAAAACGACATGAGGAAGCTGAAATCCCAATGTCCCCCTGAAAGGTATGACCCTAATGATGTAATTTCTTCCATTGTGGCCCACCTCTTGGAGGCTTTTCCTAGTAGTACCACAGGCTGGCAACTAAATCTTCGGCTTATGAGTTTTGGGAGGACATCCCAGATATAAACCAGACAACATAGACATGTTCATATTCTGGAGATTGTTTTGAGGAAGAAGAGCAGGGTCCCCACAGGCATAAATATGGTAGATGTGTTTTAAAAAATAGGCAGGGACAGACTCTCTAGGTGGGTGAAATTTAAGTAAACATAAAACAAAACAAAACAGGAAGCTGAGTGCGGTGGTCCATACACTGCGAGTAATCCCAGTGCTCTAGGAGTCTGAAGCAGGAAGACTGCAAGTTTGAGCCCAGTCTGGGTACCTTGGTGGTTCAGTGAGTCTATCTCCCAAAGAAGAAAATATGAAAAAGAGAAGGAAAGTAGCTCAGTGTGAAGGCCCTGGGTTCAACTCTGTGTACTGGGAAAGAAAGAAGAAGAAAGAAAGAAAAAAAAGAGAGAAAGAGAGCAGGGTGAGGGAGGAAGGAAAGAAAGAAAGAAAAAGAAAAAAAAAGAAAAGAAACGAAGAGAGAAAAAAGAAAGAAAAGAAAAGCATAATATAAAGAAAGGAAGATGGGAATGAAATTTTCAAGTGGAAGAAATAGCAAATACCAAGGCCCTGAGGCGAGAAAGTTAAGCGTGTCTGAGGCACCCAGTCACACCCACGTAGCTGAAGCAGAGTGAGAAAAGCCTGAGTGAACATAGAGTGTGTCCATGGATCTGGATCACGTCATGGCCTGTAAGGGCAACAAAGAGGCTCCAAGTCTATCCCGAGACGCCATCTTTCTAGCATGGCTGCGGTGTGGTGAATGTATGGAGGGTCAGGCAACACAAGCTTGTTGGTGTTTGAGTGGGAGGTGACAGTGTCTAAACCTGAGTTGGCAGTAGGTCCTTTCTAAGTTTGTTCCAGTGTCCTCTTTATGTATTGTTCTCCCAGAGACTGGTGTTTAAAGTTTTGTGAAGTTCTTTAAGTAAATGGTTCCATTTGATTCTCTCAGTAACCCTGGAGGGATGTCAGGAGCTTAAAACATAGTCCTTATTTAACAGATAAGTAAAATGAAGGTTTTAGAAGTTTCTAGCACAGCCAAACTCTTGCATTTCCAACTCAGCACTCTATTGTTCCATAAGACCTATCCAGATGACCTTTTGGCTTTGTAATGTCACTCTGGTTTATAACTTTGGTATAAAATAATTTTTAAAAATCTTGACTCAGGAAAATGTAAAAGTAACTTGAGTCAAAGGTTTTATTTAGCTCATTGATGAACTGAAGGAACCAGTAAGACATTTACTGGGAAGATATTTACAGGCAGTTTAATAAAGAAATATTGGGATAAGATTGTAGGGTTAGATAGAAACTGGTTAATGTCTAACAGGCTGTAAATCTCTGGGGTTATCTGTTCCACTAGGTAAAAACTGTATTTCTACTGGACAAAAATCTATAAGATAACAAGTAATTCCCTTAAGTCAGGGACTTTTAGTTAATAGCAAACAATTAGATAAACTAAATATGTTTGCTTAGAAAAATCCATAGGTGGACTTGGAAAGGCATGCCACCTACTTTTTTTTTCCTTTTATTTTGAAGTTTTGGCTAATTTTTAGTATGATGTTATTCAGAAAATGTTTCACTGGGGATAGAGATCAAAATCAATATGGAATGGGTATATTAAAATCCAATCCATCCTCCTCCAGAATGAGTTGAAACTCAGTCACTTATCAGGTATCTGTTAACCCTACCCACAGATGTGCAGACCTTTGCTAGCTTATGGGAGCACAAAGCTTAATACAAAACAGTTCCCGCCCTGTGGACCTCACAGTCTAGACAGGAGACAGACACATAAATGGATCCATTCCAACTCATCGTGATTGGAGCCAAGCAGAGATGTGGGGATTGTGTGGGTGCCAGAAGCGGGAATGTGCTCTTACCCCTTGAAAACAGGAACACTTCTCAAGGCAGGTGCCTTGGAGCTGTGTCTTGAACCAGCTGGCTGAAAGTCTGGGATAGGGGAGGCCTCTCAGCAGGATGTCAATGACCAATCTGAGAAATAGTGTGCATGTGTGTAGAGATTTACCTTGTGCTGATGACAGATTTCATATTTTTTCTCAATTCTCTCTGCTAGTCTTGGAACTCTGCAACTAGAGTTGGGTGGGGAAGGGGGTGGGGTGGAACAGGGAAGGAGAAGTTGAAGTCTCTTGGGCCAGCTTGCAAAATTTGCTTTAAATATTAGGTCAAATTCTCTATAAAAACTCTATTTAAAAATTTTTGAAAGACTTTGAAGTCCCAGAGAAGCAGGAAGTTAATTAGAGTGGCTTTGATATCTTAGGGTATGTTTTAACAGCTGCTTAAAACAGTTTAAACAATAAGAACTGATGTGGTTTGGGATGCATCTGTGATAGTCAGCGCTGGCTAGGGTGAGGTATCCCTCTTCTGAGAGCAACAGCAGTTGGCTTTAATTTTTAACAAGAGTTCAGGCCAGAAAGTTCTCTAAAACCCCAGAGACAAACTTCTAAAGAGGGAGACTGCTCCTAGAGAATATGTTCAGGGGTAAAAGAATTCAGTAGGGAACAAATTGGTTGTTTGAGGAGCACAGAACATGCCCATTTCTGAAAAATTCTCTGATGGTAGATTTAACAAAGGGTATCTGTGGCAACTATAAAATGGTCTAAATGGGATGGATTAGCTTGTGTAAGGAACACTAAGACAACATGTCTAGTCAATTTAAATTGCCCTGGATTGTCACTGTGATTGGATTAATACTAAATCTGTACAGTAACTTCCAAATTTACGAATGGGTTCCATTCCAGGCAAACATTTGTAAGCTGGATTTGTTTGTAAGTCTGACAAAGTGAGTCTTACATACTTTTGGCACGAATGTACAACGGTATTGCTTTGCGCTTCCTAGCAGTCCCCTCCATATCACCTCTGCTTTTCTTCTTGCTTCCAGACATCCTGGGCCCTGACTGAGCCCTGCACTACTGTACACTATCACACTGCACGGCAAACACACAGCAGCACAGCTGTGGCAGTGTCTGGCAGATACATGAGCTATTTCAGTGATTTGTTTGCGTCTGTGAGTGTTCCTAGTGCAAGACCTGTTCAGATTTGTGAAAATTTGCAACTCAAATGTTCTTAAATTGGGGACTTACTGTATTAACATGCTTACATGATTTTTAGTTATTTAAAATTTTTCTCGAACTCTGCCTTTGATCGGATCTCTTCATGCTGGAGAATGTATTCCGGAATCCTGTGGCAAACAGTTTGATTTGCCTGTGTAGTGGGATTTTAGGGACTGTAGAAGGCCTACTCTGGTGGCTGATGGTGGTGACAATAAGGGTGCTGATTGATAGTAGTGGTGGTGATGATGAGGATATTAGCTAACAGTTGGAGAGCTAATATTTGAAACACAGGAACCATGTTGAGCATCTTTTACCCAGTTTCATTCAGTATGCATTTTACTCCCATTTTACAGATGAAGAAACTCAGTCTTACTGAATCATCCACATACCCTCCTGCCAACTAAGTCTTCACCTTCCACTTATTTTCCCACCTTTCAGCAATTTATGCAGTAATATATTACAGCCTCTTTCGCCCATATGTAAAAACTGACTAAAAACACAAGTGGGTTATTGAGAGGTGCTTTTGGTAATGGACCAAGGGCTGGCTGACAGATCAGTGTACGTCCCCATCCCCCCATTCAAGAGAAACAAATCTACTTTCCAAAAATATTGTGTTGGGCGTGTCATACCAAGGACTTCCGATTTTCCACAAATGAAAAACCAAGTTCTTTCTGGATAGGACACACTAAGACCCTGGGGCTGGGTTCTTGCTTCTGTTTCAGTGAGGATGGTCTTGAGAAGGTTGTTCTTCATTTCTTTAAAATAATGCCCTCAGCACATTTTTTCTTGACACAAGCTTAGATTTATTGATAAGATGAAATGACATGAAACCATGTAAGACCACATTTTGGCAGTGTGTACACTTAAAACTGAATAGATTGAGAAAAGATTAGTATGGGTCCTTCCACGAAGATAACCTGAATTTTTTTAAACGTTCCATTTTTGGTACAGTATTTGGACAGAGAAGAATCTTAAAACAATTAGCTGGGTGCTTTTAAGAGGAAATCCCTTAAAATGTTCATGCAGAGACTCTTACAAGGGTGACTTTTTCTTTGTTAATTGTTGGTCACAAAGTACTTAAAAATTTATATATCTATCTCTCTTTATATCTAATATATATATTTATGTGTGTGTGTCTATATGTGTGTGTGTGCTTATAAATGAGTGGGTTGGTTACCAAAGTCCAGTGGGGGAAAGTGCATAAAAATGCACAAGAAAGTTCTGCTAGGAAACATAATGAGAGCAACATCTTTTCTTAATGAAGAGGCACTTTTTATATGAAGGACAGGGACATGACTCAACATATAGAACTCAACATCTACCGCAAAAGGGGGCCAGGAGAGATAAAAATGAGAAGAAGAGGCCTGACAACTTTTCTTTTATCTTGTGCTTGCTGACAATGAGCCACTTTCTCAGGGATCCCTTAGTGACCATGGCCAAATCCAGAAAGTTCTTCAGGGTCATTTGGTTCCTTGGTCTGGTATACCAGGCTATGCTTTTCTCCAGACTTTGGCTGCACAAATTTGGAAAAATTATCTAATATCCACATGTCATCTTTGGAAAATAGTGACTGGTTCTTTGCTTTTGGCTTTGGATTTGGCTTTACTCTGCTTCTATTGGTCTTTGGTGGATAGGAAGACATCAGTTCACCAAAAGCAGATTGAATTCTTTGCACTGCAATGAGCACTCGAATTCATAAGATCCTACTTCTTGCCTGAGAGATCACACTGCACTGACACATGAGCCATCAGTTAGTGGGTATGGCACTGCCGCTTTGTTTTTTCACATTCTCTTTCTCCATCACTTCCCATCTCCATGTTGACTGTCACGCTTTAATTCTTTCAGA
Organism: Dolichotis patagonum; assembly: GCA_004027295.1. Classification (NCBI taxonomy): domain Eukaryota; kingdom Metazoa; phylum Chordata; class Mammalia; order Rodentia; family Caviidae; genus Dolichotis; species Dolichotis patagonum. The sequence continues at coordinate 52,350 of PVJX010007896.1, read as the reverse complement.
GAAATTATAATACTTTTTCCTAACTGGTAAACCTTCTGCCTTAGACTGCCAGAGTGCTACCATTGTGCATACCTTTGCATAATTTCTTGACTGACTTTTCTTATGATTTGGAATTCAGGAAAATATAAATCTCCAGACATATGCTAGGAAGCAGTTTCCTCATGGAATCACCAAATTACTCTAAATTAATACCTGCATCCTGCATACTTTATCTTTACATGTCTGGTCTTGGACAGGATCACTCTTTCTAGGAGTAATCCAGGCCTCCACTGCTCCTTAAAATGGAGATTGAAGACAAAGTCTACCATCTGTGCTTGCATACACCCATTACTGTTATTACTCAGCTGTGTTTGTAGGATCTCTCCCTAGCAAAGAGCTACTTTAAAATTGGAAAAGCTTGACTACAAGAGATGGGGCAAATTCAAAATTGAGTTAGTTTAGAATAGAGTGTCCGTCCATCCATCCATCCATCCATCCATCCATGAGTTTTATGGATTTTTATGCAAATAGCTGCATTGAGCCATGTTGAAGACTTAGATGCTGGTTACCTCATTTCCTCATGGGATATACAAAAACTATCAGGCCACTTTAATTGAAATCCTGACACTAACTACTTGTGAGATACTGAGTGGCTTAACTTCTCTGGGCCTTAACTTCTCCTATCAGTATGGACTCACAGAGTAGGTGTGAGGGTTGATTAAGATAATACATGTTATAGTTCTCTGGCCCAGGATGACTATGAACTCACAAGAATCTATTGTTTTCCAATATGAAAGGACACAAAGAATTACTGACAGTATGTATAACCAGTACTCTCATTTATTATTTCGTGTAAATTTTCCCCTAGTGCCTGTAGCTAGGTGATAGGCAGAACCCAGCCATCTGTCCTGGCACTATCAATTTTTAAAATGACGTGACCACACTCAGGCAGAAGCTTAGAAACCAAATCCAAGCTACGGTGTTAAGAAAAGATCTTGGGTTTGGTGATGCCTCATTTTGACACATATGAGGCCTTCCAGGGGTAGCCTTGGACTTGAGTATTGTCAAAAGCACACAGGCAAGGAATAGGCTAAACAGAACAAAGGGGCAGCCTGGAGACCAAGTGCACAGCGGTACAGATTCCCACACTCTCCGGCAGGCCCTCAGGGCTTCTATCCTTGCCCCTTTTCACATTTCCGCCATGGGTGCAGGTTCTGTAAAAGAAGGGTCACCTACAAGGAGTTCGTCTTTCTGGACCTGTCTCAAAGAGATGCAGGGCCTGTCAGGTATGATCCCATAAATTAGAAGTCAGAGTCCCTTGGGGGGTTTTATTATAGCCAGGAAACAGTTTGCACTGATTTATTGAAGGAAGCTTTAGGCTAAGCTTTACCACATTTAGATTTGAAAGCCTGTTTCTTTTTCTTTCTTTCTTTCTTTCCTTCTTTCTTTCTTTCTTTCTTCTTTCTTTCTTTCTTTCTTTCTTTCTTTCTTTCTTTCTTTCTTCTTTCTTTCTTTCGCTAGTTGCGTGAATTTGAATGAGATTGTAATCTTTCAAGTTGTGTTTCCTTGGGATAATAATGATACCTACTTCATAAAGTTAAGTTGGGATAATAATGGTACCTACTTCATAAAATTATGTTGGGGATCTTCAATCAATCCGTGATCAAAAAGTACAGTGTTTGTTTAAATTTTTTAAAAATAATTATAGTAAAAGACACATTGCCATTAATTCACCCTCAAAATACTCCCTCTTGCTTCAAGCACATTATTCCTATGGTCCTTGCCACTTACTGAAGCAATCCTGGAAGTCCCCCTTCGTGAATATCTTTAGTTGCCCTGTTGTGGTTGCCTTGATGTCCTAAACTGATTCAAAATAGTTACGGTTCATGGTCAGTTTGACTTTAGAGAACAGTTGGAAGTCTCATGGTGCTAGATCAAGTGAGTAAGTGGTGGAGGACACACTGTAATGCTTTTGTAAGCCCGCCTTTTTGTTGAGTGGCACTCAGCAGAACCAATCATTGTACTTCTGATCACACCTTGTAAAGACAGCCACCAAAGAGGATTTCCAGAATAGCTTCAGAAACTGGCAAGAACAATGAAATAAGTGTGTTTCAAGAAAAGAATATTTTTAGGGTTATTAATGGTAATATGTGTTTTACTGTAATAAATTTGTTAAAATTTAAACATTCATTGTATTTTGTGGTTGCCATTTCTCAGTGAGTATAGAGTTTAAGTTTTAGAAGGTAAAAAGAATTTTAAAGATGGATGATGGTGGTGGTTGCAGAATAGTAAGAATGTATTTAATGTCACTGAATTGTACATTTAAAATGGTTAAAATGGTAAATTTTACTATGTGTAATTTTATTATAATAAAAATGTAGGAGAAAAACTGTCAACAAAGATGCTGAAATGTAGTGAATGTACAAGAAATATTAGCTATTTTTATGATTTCAGGTGAGTCAAGGAAGTGTACAAATATTCTTTGATATATTCCGAAGTTGCAATCTTGAGAACATCAAAAATGATTTTCTCATAGAAATATTTGATAAAGGCGGGAATGAGATGACTTTAATCATCTTTGGTGTCACAATCATTTGTCATCCTGGCCTATTTCCTGGACATGGAAGGCATGAGTGGTAGGGTGGGTGGAACGGAAGAAGGGAAGAGTAGCTATGGGAGAGGAAGAGGCTCCTTGAGTTAGATGGTAAGATGTGGGAACTATTAGAATCTGAGAAATCTCCTTCATTTGTTTAATTTATTCTAACCAATTTAACCTATCTTAATCCTGGCTTCATTAAACCACAAGACTTTTGAAGATACTCTAAAGTAGTCTTTCATGAATAAGGTCTTAAACAGCACCTCCATCTACCTCCTGGAAAGCCTTGCTATCAGGACCCATCTTTGCAAAGACCAGGTGTGCCAGAGACTTTGGAATGCAAACATTACCTCTCCCTGAGGCAAGGTGGAAGATTATTCTCCAGTGGTGCCCTTATCAGAAACTGCAAAGATAGATCATCCTGGAAGATCTCAGTTTCTTATCCATCCTTATATTTGTGACCCATTAGCTATTAAAATGAAATCGAATAAAGTGTGGAACCAGATACTTCCAGGGCCTCTTTCAGAGCATACACAGATGCTGCTGAGCTCTTCTGTTCACTTGCACAGGATGTGCAATCAGCAGTCTCAGACTACAGTCACTCTCTGGGAGTCTCCCCATATCGTGATGCCCCTGCCTCAGAGGGAGATAGAATTTCCAGTACCATGTATACTATGTGACCTCCCCTTCCTGTAATGATGGATGATTTGGTGATGGTGTGATAACAGTCAATATCACAATAACAACAGTAGCTATTTTGAGTGTCTTCTATGTGTCAGGCACATCAGATACTTTATTTACATTGTTTCATTTAATCCTCCAAACTGATCAAGTGTCATTACCTCTAGTTTACAGATGAGGATGTTGAGGCTTGGTGAAGATCTGTAATTTGCAGTGAATGGAATTGAGGTTTAAACCTAGGACTGTCATCATGTTGAACAAAGTAAGCTAGAGCACAAAATGTGCTGTGTTTTCTCTCATATGAAGAAATTAAAATGAAAAAGATAAGCTGAAAGTAGAAGAGGGAATATTAGACTGAAGGACACTGGAGGGGAAGAGATGGGTGAGAAGGACAGAGGGGAGGGTAAATACAGCCATTGCGTGAAGTGTGCATAGACAGTGTCTTAGTCATTTTCCTCACTGAAAATTGCAACTTAAAGGAAGAAAAGTTTATTTTGGCTCACAGTTTGTGGAGAAACTGCTCACTTCCCAGGAAAGGTGCTCACTTCACAGAGTCCAGGAAGCAGAGAAAGTCAAGGGAGGAGCTGTGAAGGGAGATATAACTTTCTAGGCCATTCACAGTGACCACCTCCGACCCATCACACCTCCTAACTGCAGTTCAGGTATAATTGCCTTGTCATCCAGTCATGCCCCTGAAAGCTCCGCCTATAGTCACATGAACCTTTGGAGGTCATCTAGATATAAACCCTAACATGTGAAAATGTCACAGTGAAAACCATTAATATCTATATCATTAATACATGTTAATAAAATTGCAAAAAAAATCCCCCACAGTTAAGTAAACAGGTCTGTTTGACCTGCCTTTCACTATTAAATGATGTTTAAAATGAACTTAGGTGTAGAATCAGTTCCTAATTTGGCAGGATTGGAACTATATGATGTCCATGGCAGATAACTACTTTCAACACTTCCTGTTTTCCAACAATTTATGCCCAGAGTAAGTTGCTTCGGTTCTCTGTCTCTTTCTCTGTGGTACTGAGGATTAAACATAGAGTGCTCTGTCACAGGGCTATATTCCCAGCATCGTTTTCAGTTTTTAAAATTTTGAGACAAGGTCTTCTAAGTTGCTGAGCCTGGCTTTGGATTTGTGCTCCTCCTGCTTCAACATCTCAAGTAGCTGATTCCTGGTGTGTGCCACTGTGCCCAGCTCTTGGCTCTCTTTCTAAAACAAGGGTTATCCCTTTCTTTGTGCCCCATGGGTGCAGTAATGTCAGTTCTTCCCTTGAACTTATGAGTTATGCTTCTTGTGCAGCACTGCAGCCTTTACCCCATAGTCAGATCCAAACTATAATCCAACTACTTACCGGAGCTATGACCCCAGGAAAAAAATGATGCTTACTTTCCCCCAGTTTTTGCATCTGTAAAGTGAGGATAGTAACAGCACCTAATTCATAGGGGTATTGTGAAGATTAAATGAAACACAAATTTAGATGGTTCATGTTAGCTGCTTCCTGCAATTGTTCAAACTTGGGAGAGGTCACCAAATGTTAATGATAACTAACAACATGCCACGGATTTACATACTGCCCATTGCAGTCTTCAATTCTCTGATTTTGGTTTGATTTTTAACAAACATTTATTGAGCGCTTATTATATGTTATTCTACACTGCATATAGATGTCAGAGATGTGAAGAATAGAAAACTGTTTTACCTTCAGGAAATGTATGGACCAGTGGGGTAGACAGTCATAAACAGATACACCCAGCTGCATGTGCTAAGAACAAGGGTTTATGAAGAATCTGGAGGAGGGACATGTGGGTTATCCTGGCTCATCAAGGCCAAGAGTTGGTTAGGTGTGGAAAGATGGGAAGAGATTTCTACACAGATAGATGGTACACAAGGCGCAACAGTAGGGAATGACAGCGTGGGTGAGAAGATCAGTGAACAGTTTATTCATGTTAGAATGTATACTTTATGCTAGGAAATGAGGCTGGACACAAGTGTGGGACTGCATCTTGGTTTGTGTAGGTCATGCAGGAGTCACAGGGGGGATTCTGTGGGGAATTTATGGTATGGAAAGTGGGTTCAAGGATGTTGGGAGAAAGGTCAAGATTGGAGCAGGGAGATGGGAGTGGGGGAAGCTTTTGAGAAACAAAATGGACAGGGTTGGGCTGGAGGGAAAGAGTCCTTGTTAATTACCTCCTGCTTCTGTAAATCTTGAGCAAATGCACCCCTTTGCTGGAAGTTGCCATTTTAGAAAATAACTTGACCCGTGTTCTCAGAAGGATCAATTAGACCAGCTGCATAGGCTCTCAACATCTGATAGAGAAACTATCTGAGGAATTGAAGCCAGTTCAAAGCAGTCAACTAATAGAGACAGTGGAGATATTACAAAATTCAGTATCCTTGTATCTATTTCCTAATCTGTAAAAGTAATTTTTGCACCAATGGATTGATAGGTAGACTAAAGGAAACAAAGCTTTTTTAAAGTTATCTGACATGGGACACACCATCAAAACATATGAACTGCAGTTCAGAGTTATTATCACGACTGTTTTGTATTTTATAGCATAGCCTCATCAACTTGACTACCTGGGTTCAACTCCAAACTCTGTATGAAATTGGACAAAAACTCCTTACCCTCAATAAGCCTTGTTTCCCATTTGCAAAGTGGGGACACTAATAGGCAAAGCTGAGAAAGTACAGACAGAATGATGGACTATATACCAGATATGTGGAGCAGATCTTGGTTCACAGTTAGTGGTCAAGAAATGTAAGACATTACTATATTGCTCACTGCATGCTAGGCACTTTTGTAAGTATGATACAGTTGAAGTCTCTGCATCCCCTGGAATAGGATCCATCTCTTGTATGGATGAGGTGATTGAGGCATAGGAGATTAGGTTATTTCACCAAAGCCATATAGCTTTATCTGAGCTGTTATAAACTATCCCATGTAGAATGACTAGATACTTTTAGAATCCTTAAGGAAGATTCTCTAGGCTCATAGGAGAATGAATTTTTCAGTTGACCAGTTCACGATGATATTGATTTCTACCAGAAGAGAATTAGAGTCATCATCAAGAGTTAGAGTTGGAAATAACTTTATTATCTGGGAAAATGAACTGTGGTCTTGTATGAGTGTTCTCATCTGTTGTTAAAAACAAAACAAGGTAAAACAACAACAAAATTCCTGTGTAAAAACTTATGCCAAACTCCATATTAAAATAGATATTTGTAGATTTCTTCCGTCTGGAGGAGAGGTGGGAGAGCTCAAGCTCTGCCCCTCCTTCTCTAACAGGGCTCCATAAAACTCCAAGGAATGTGTAGTGCAATAAGAAAACCAGAGGCAGAGAGATGAAGTGACTTTTCAGTGTCATCTTCAGATAGACTGTAACCAAAGGTGGGCACTGATCTTCTGTGGGACCCCAGTGGCCAAGTTACCAATGTTGCCGTCCCCTCCATCTACCATGCAGAGCCACCACAAAGTGTGGTTCCTTGGAGAAAAAGCATCTATGTTCACAGTGCTGATCTGACCTTTTCTGTTATGATTTTCCATGCTTTCCAAATGTACTGTATTAAAGATGCATTACTTCAAGAATCAGATAAAAATATTTTTTAAATACTAAGTTGATTAAGAAGAAAATGGTGATTTGTAATCCTATTTGTGGATTTTTGAGTGGCTTGTTGCAGTGACTTTGGGTTGGGTCTAGGGATGCGGAGCTTTTCTGTGAAGCTGTGCTTGCTATTTGTTTATTTTTAGTGCTGCTCAAAATAAGGCCTAGTGCTGGAGATTTTCCATCTGTCTGCAGTCTACCTATCGATGTCATCTTCCATGATTCTAGCAAAAATGGCTAATTCCCTCTCAACCACAGCAAACTCATTCTTGCATTGTTTTTGCCCACAAGGTTTCCTCTAAGAAAAACTTTCTCCATTCAGCTATAAAGGCATTGCTACTTTCCTTTTGAAGCTCATTTCACAGTTACTTCACAATTCACTGATTTATTCATTTACTTATTTAAAAATATTTTTATTAGTATATAGTTGATAAGTGATGTTTGCATTCATTTTAGGGAATAGATATATAACATATATTGACTGTTTTTATTACCTTTCCCTACCCTCTTCTCTCCTTCTGTCTTTGGATCTTTTTCCCTATCATCATCATCATTATCATCATCATCACCACCACTATTTTGGTTCATGTTTGGAAAATATAATGATTACATTCATTGTGGGTAGTCTGTGCATATACAGGACACATCTTAAATTTTTTTTACCATCCCCTTCCCCTTCCCCCACCCTCAGTCTCTTTATCACTTTGCCATTTGCAATCTTTTAAGCACCTCCACTGACAGGCACTACCTGTTCTAGGCTCTCGGGCAAGAAGGAACATATCTAGAATAGACAAGACATAGTGACTACAACTACAGAAGTAAAGTTTCAGTGAGAGAGACTCATATTCAACAAATAGACATGAATTCATCCATCCACTCATCCATCCATCCATGAATTTATCTACTCATCCATGCCATTTATCCAATTCCAAAATATTGGTAGGTGCTATGAGGAGTAGTCCTATTTTAGAATGGCTCGTCAGAGATGGGCTGTTAGAAAAAGTGAGCTTTAAGATGATACCCAAGGATGTAAAGAGAGGACTGTAGACTGGGAAGGGAAGAGCACTTAGGCATAAGAGGCCCTCAGTTAGAAGCACTAGAAAAATGAAAAGAAGCCAAAAGCATCTGGGGCAGAGTGAAGGACTCGTGACTATCCAACATGTTAACCATTTTACTTACATATTTTACTTTTTACTTCCTTCTGCTGGAGTATAAACTTTATGAAGGAAGGTGATTTTGTCTGAATGTTGTCCACTTTATTCCCATCCCTAAAATGGTACTTTGAATATAGTAGAGACTCAATAAATACGTTTGAGGGAACTAATGCATGAACAAAAAGATAAAGAGCACAACAGAAAGAAACTGGAAAGTGGACATGGGTTATGATAGACATTTAGGTTTTATTTTCATGCAGTGGGAAGTTACAAGAATTTTAACAGAAGAATTACATATGATCAATGTGTGCTTTGAGAAGGTCATCGGACTTGGAATGGATTTAACTCCCAAATGAATTTTCCCTATTTGCTTTTCCCCTTCTTGCTTGAATTCCAGATGATGGTGTGGTGCAGCCACCTTGAGGGTAAGAGGCAATAAACATGAGAGACATCATCCACCTCTATGATGAACATGATCATGATGTATATCTAAATTATACCAATAAAACTTAATAAAGAAAAAAAGAAAAAAGAAAAATAATCACCCAGTAAGGACACAGAACGATAAGAGCGCAATTTCTTATTCAGAGCCACTGTCTCACCCTTGGCTAACCATATTTGTATTTTTTCCTGAAAAAAAAAAGAAAAAAAATGAGACTCTTTATTTGGTTAAATCCTAGCAAGTTAAATTTTGTTTATATACAACCAAATTTATTTCTAACTGATTGTGATTGAAAGACAAATCAATAAGAAAGGGAGAATTCTGTGTCTACTTCATCCTATCCTAAAGGAGTATTTAAATGGAACACTGAGGGACAGATTTTGAATGAGTAGTGCCTGTCAGAGAGAGAGAGAGAGAGAGAGACAGAGAGACAGAGAGACAGAGAGACAGAGACAGTGACAAGGACAGAGACACAGAGAGAGACAGAGAGAGGAAGAGACAGAGAGAAAAAACAGGAGAAAGGAAGGAAGGAGAAAGAAGGAGAGGGGAGGAGAGGGATAGAGAAAGGAAAGAAAAACAAAGGAGCAGAGAGGAGAGGAAAGGAAAGGAGAGAAGACGGAAGAGGAGAGGAAAATTCAAGGTGTCAGTTTTGGATATGTTAAGTTTGAGGTGTCTGTAAGATATCCATTTGGTGATGTTAACCAAACAGTTGTTCATATGACCCTGTCATTCAAGGAAGAATCTGGAATGGAGATACAATCTGGCAGTTGTTAGCATAAAGATGGTATTTAAAGTCATGTAAATGGTTGAGATTTCCCAGAGCAGAAAAATATAGAGATAAAGAGAAAAAGGCTCATTGCTAACCCCTGAGAATTTCAGCATTCAGAGGCAAAGAGGGGGAGATTTGATATAAAAAAGACTAAGAAGAAGTGATCAGCAGGAACAATGCTGGGGGTGATGCCAAGAAAATGGATGTCCTAACAGACAATATAGAGAGCAGGGGAAAATTTTGCAAGTTATTCACTAAACAAAAAATTAATATGCATAATATAGAAGGAACTCAAACAATTCAGCAGCACAAAATAAATAACCTGATTAAAAAATTAGCAAATGAGCTAAAGAGACATTTCTTAAAAGAAGATATACAAATGGCCAAAATGTATATACAAAATGTTCAACATTATTACCCAAGGAAATACAAATCTAACTACAATGAGGTTTGATCACACCCTATTAGAATGGCTATTATCAAAAGGTCAAAAAATAATAAATGTTGGTAAGCAGACAGAATAAGGGGAAGTTTTTTACATTACTGATAGGAATGTAAGTTAGTGTGACCATTATGGAAAAGAGCATGAAGCTTCCTCAGTGTAATCCAACAATCCCATGAGTAGATATGCATTGAAAGGGAATGATACAGGTATATTGAAGTGATCATTACCCTGAAGTGATCATTATACATTGTATACATGTACTGAAATATCATGACACACCCATAGATTTGTACCATTATATGCCAAGCAAACACTTTCAAAATATTAAAAAAAGAAAGGTGCCCTGAGTCCATTTTACTTTTATAGAACATTGTATTATATACACCCTATTTGCTACTTTTTCTGTTCTGCCTTTGGATATTATTTCTCTTTTTGTGTGAAGAGAATTTCCTTCCGTGATAAGATCTGAGGTCTCTAGGTCTTGGGACATATTCATACACTGGAGTACTGTGTAAGAGACCCAACAGTTTACCTTGAGGAGATGATCCACACAGCTTGGCAATGGTGATCTATGCCCACTAAGTTCAGAGGAAGAAGAAGAAGAAGAAGAAGAAGAAGAAGAAGAAGAAGAAGAAGAGGAAGAGGAGGAGGAGGAGGAAGAGGAGGAAGAGGAGAAGGAAGAGAAGGAGGAGGAGTGTGTTTAGAAAAAGTTAGTTGGTTTGGAAGATGTGGAAAAGTTGGGAAGTATGCTCAACTTCCAAACTGAAAGACTTACTGAAAGGTGCAGAATGAGATGCATTATCTAACAAGAAAAGAGGCTACTAAAGAATAATTTCAAGACTTGCAGATCATAAAGGCTAGGAAAAGTCAGAAAGATCAAAGCAAAGGTGGTGCAGAATCCCTAACTCGCTTAAGTCAGGGTTGGAGTTGGGGCTTGATGGGAATCAGTAAAGCTTATATTGAAAGCTGTGCAGAAAAGGACAGTGCGTTTCTAGGGTTAAGATGAGCTCATGATGGCTGTAGGGGTGAATGAAGAGGAAGGAACTCTGAAACAAGCTACATTGCCAATCTTCAGTCCTGACATAGCCTGATTCATGAGGTTTCTTATCCTGGTTTTTGACATGAGGTGCTGGTGTCCTATTGTGCATACCTAGGTTATGGGAGGGAAGGAAAGTCCTGGGATGAAAGCGTGAATGTATAATCATTAACTCACATATTCATTCATATTTGATATTCAGTTACAATATGCTAAGTCTTTGGATGCAGTGATATAAAAGAGAAAAAGTATAGGTGATTTTGCAGAACTTATACTCTAGTGGGAGTGGTTGTATGTATGGGAATAACTAGAAATAAATTTCTAGACACACATTTGTACAATGATGAGAGTTATGTAGAAACAGATATGGTGTGTTATAGATTGTGTCTAGTTGTCTCCCCAAGCCTCATGTAGACATACGTGGAGCTTTTTCAGTGGTGCCTAAATTTAGAGTGTATGACTGATTCATGGTGCAATGCTAGAATTAAGGGTGGGTGATTACTAAATCAGTCCACTGATTGGACTGGCACTGCTCTAACCTCTGTAGACTGGATACAATATAGGAGAGAGAAAGAGACTTGTCTTTCTCCTTGTTGCTTGCTACAGTCTGCCCGTCATGAACTGTTCTCTGTGAAGCCACCCTTCCATGGAAGCAGCCAATTATGGGCAGAAACCTCTACAAAAAGTGAGCTGAATGAACTTTTTCCCTTTATCTTTGGGTGTTGTGTATTTTGTCTCAGCAACAAGAGAAAAGTAACTAGGACATGGTGACATACTGTAGCTAGGACCACCAAAGATACAGTCCTTAAATCAGCAGCATCATATCACCAATAAAATTGGTAAAAAGGTACAAACTAAGGAGACATACCTACTCATCAGAATCTGCATTTTAACAGGACTTCCCTCATGATTTCTTTGAAAGCTAAGAATTGAGAAGCACTGTGCTTGAGGGATTTGGGAAAGGAAGTTGTTTAGGTGGAATATTTGTTGAAGGTTTTTCTAAGGTGACATATGAGTTGAGACATGCAGGAAGAACTGGGAATACAGCATTCTAGGCAAAGGGAAGAGGAACTGCAAGATGTTAGATGGGAACAAAACTTATGTTCAGAGAACAAAAACAAAGCAAAACAAAACAAAACAAAACAAAACAAAACAAAACAACACTATTGCTTTCTTGTGGAAGACTCTTTCTCCTTACCTGGTTAGTTCTTACCAGCTGTCAGACCCCAGGCTTAACCTCTTTTCCTCTGGGACTCCACACACCCTTTCCATGCAATGTCCATTCCAGTCATGTGTGACAGTGATCTGGTTGATTCTCTTCCCAAAATGTCTGTGATATCAGAACTGAGCAGATGACCTGTACTTTTGTCTAGTGAGAATTTGAATAAATGTGAGAAATCAGGAAGATGGTAGAGGCGTGCTCTAAAGGCAATTTATACCATAGCTTTGCTGAGAAGGCAGGTCTGTAACTTCTGAAACTCTCTGGCCATAGCTCAGGCTAGGGGAACCCCACCCTGGGTGCCACCAGCCCTTGCATACTTCCTTCCTCTTGACCCTCACTGCTCTGCAATGTGTGATCACTCTCCCTGGATATTTCCTTTTAGTCAGGGATGCAGGTTCCAGCAGAGGATATGAGCTACTAGGGAGACTGTGCCATTGAACAAAGCACAATGCAATGTGCTAGATGTAATTACGTAGTTGAGAACAAGAGACTATCGGAGCTAAGAGAGGGGCTGGGCTGCAAAGTCTAGGGAATTGGGGAATTTCATTTGTGCTACCTCTTAAGAGAGGAAGAATTTTTTTTCAAATTTAAGAGGGTGGCAACAAGGTGGTGGTAGTTGGGTGATAATGATGTGGAGGGGTGGTGATGGTGAAGCTGGTTTAAAATGATAGTGGTCTGGCCCTGAAGCAAGGCCAGCAGATCGCTGTAGCTGCTGGTTTCAAACAGGAGCCTAAAGAGAATTCTTTCTGTGGTCTGTTGGCCATTTCAGAACTTTGGAAATGTAATGGTCAATTCGTCAAAAAGAAATAGCAGGTGAGTATGGCGGACTTTAGGGGGCCTGCAGGGGAGAGACCCTGGTGCCTCGGGACCTGCACCATGCAGTTGACTCGGGGTGCCGGGAGAACAAGGAGCTCCTCCCCTCTCTGGGGTGCGGCTGAGAGTGTGGCCGACTTTTGGCAGCCTGAAGGAGAGAGACCCCGGCACATCGGGACCTGCACTGTGCGGTTGACTTGGGGTGCCGGGAGAACAAGAAACTCCTCCCCTCTCTGGGGGGTGGCTGTGATCCTGCTGGCATGTGGGCTGAGAATCAGACATCTCATATCGTCCTGTCCCCTGTCCCATGCCCCCCCCCTTAGCAAGTGGGAGCCAGTGAACTACACATCTTGTGAAAAGATTGGCTATGTTATTTAGTATGAGCTCTCCATATGCAAAGATAAGGACAACCATTTGGAAGAAAACAAGAGACAATATGGCAGATAGTGAAGATCTCTGGTTGTCTAGCTTTGAAATTTATGCTTTTTTATGTCCTGTGCTGTTCTGTTTTGTTGTGTTTAATTTTACCCCCTTTAAAATAAAAAAAATAAAATGATAGTGGTGGTGGGTGATGGTAGTGGCAGTGGTTTTGAATTACAGTGGTGGGTGATGTTGATGGTAGCGATGGTGGAGGTGGATGGTGGTGTTGCAAACAGTGATGAGTAGTAGTGACAGGGCTGTGGTAATGGTAGTACTCATGATACTTACAGCGATAGTGAGTATACTTCAGATACCAATGACGGTACACCCATAAACATGAAGTTATGAAAGGTCTCATTAAGTCCAAACACTGGGAAAAGTTCATTTGGTTGGATGGCCACAGATAAGATGGACAGGTTGGCTGGAGCCACATGTAAGGGCCTTGTGGGCTAGGATGGACCCATTTTTACTCAAGGTTTCAGTAGTGATGGACTTGGTTAACTTTGGTTTGTAGTAACAATTGACTATACTACATGGGATGGGGTATCTTATGTCATAATTGCCTCACTTATTTCTTAATTGTCCAGTTAGACACTAACAATGAAGGGTCAGATGTGGTTTTTGGTTTTGTTTTGTTTTGAACCTGCATCCTAGAGATGAGTATGGAACTACTGAAATCACTCAAGAAAGACATTGAATTATCTCACTCATGTTTTCATCTACTCAGTCATTTATTATTTCTTTTACTGATTCAAAATGTTTCTGGCTGAACGCTTGCAAAATTCAGTGCATAGGGTGTGATGACTTCTTCTGCCTTCAAGGAGACTGGAGTCCAGTGGATACAAAGAGGTGGTGCTGTAGTGAGCACACAGAACTGAGTAAGGAATCCTGCGCACCCATCTTGACTTTGCAGATTGGCATAGCTTTTCAACTTGTTCACTCATCTCTTCCTTCCTGAGGCCTTACTGAGTTCAAGGTACTGTATTAAAATGGGAAGATGAGCAAAAACCGTTCTTGCCCTAAAGAAGCAAAGAAGTTTATAATCTAGAGAGAAAACATCTCCAGACTGCTATATTGTTCATCTATATTATTTATATGCTTGCATATAGGTGGGAAGGGAAAGATTGATCTGATGATATTTTTAAGGCTCTATGCAAATATAGGATTTTATGACAAAAGCATTCAAGATTTGCTAAGAGCACTTTCATTATAAATAAATCAATTAAGCTCTTTATTTTATGCTGTTTGAGATGCTTTAAAAAATTAAGTAAAGGGCCAGGGGTTTAGCTCAGCTGTGTAAGTGCCTGCTTGGCAAATGCAAGGTCATGAGTTCAATCCCAGGTACCAAAAAAAAAAAAAAACCCCACAAAAAAACAAAAAAACAACAAATTAAGTAAAAATAAAAAGAATTAAGATTGTTATATATATATTCACCAAATCTCCATAGTGAATGTAATCATTATGTATGCAAACATGTACTAATAGAAAAATTCAATAATAAAAAATAATCACAGAAATAACTTCTTTTCACATCCCTGTGTTCAGAGTATGTTTTCTTGTATCCTTGTAAAAGGCCTAAAGCGGATTTGCTATGAGGGATTGTTGGTTAGTTTTCAAAGCTGGTTGCAGGGCTTGATCCCATCTGAGGAACTTTCGGGATCCCAAAGGATGTGGCTTGGGACACTTCCTACAATGAAAGGACCCGCTGTTCTGTGTTCATGCTGGGCAATGCGGTTGGAGTGGCTGTGGGAACTTCACCTTTCTGACTTTCTGTGTAACCAAAATCTCAGCCCCCAAGTGTGTTGAAGTGACTTCTCTGACACAGCATATGTAGCCTGGCTCTCTCCTGATGTCTGTTTTTCTTGCTCTCAGGAGAAGAAATGGCCTAAACAATCCTCATGGCCAACAGTTGAAACAATATTTGTTTTGGTTTTGTTGAGCGCTTTCCCCATTAAAACATGAACATTTTGAGGTGAAAGGAGATCCCCATTGTGCACACTTGACTAATTTATGCTTAGCAAATCAATTGTTTTAAGGAGTGCTTATGTCCACGAAGGCTATAGAAAGCTTTACTACCCTTTTCCTTTCAAACGGGAAGTTGCATTTTTCTAAAAGTAAACAAATGTGAACCCGGGAAGGTTTGTTTAGTTTCTAACGCTGACTTCAGGACTGAGAATGGAGTCTGTGCTTGGCAAAAATGCCTTCTCTGGGATCCATCTGGGCCAAAATATTCTCTGCTTAGGACCTGGCCTTTGCGCTCTGGTAAACATCCGCCTCTCACCAGCCCCCAGAAACTCACTGCCAAAGTTCCTCCACTGCTTTGCTTGCTTATCAGGAACATTCTGAAGCTGATGGCAACTGGGAAACATACTTTCTGTGGGACACGGATTTCTGGCAAGTGGCCACTCTGTGGAAAAAGCCTGAGGTTTGGAAATCTCAGGGGTGTGAAGGCAATTTGATATTCTTTGTACTTGGGCATGAGTTGGCCCCAAGGGGAAGCAGCTTCCAGGAGACTGACTGTTCTTACTCAGTCAGCGTGGTGGAAAGCACTTCCTAGGACTGAGCTCACAAAATCCTCCTACAAGCCCAAGGAGGAAGGCTCTGTTATTCTTAGCTTTTAGATGAAGGAACAAACACATAGGAAAGGTGAATAACTAGGCTCAAATTGACACAGCTTGTCGAGCAAAAGAACCCTGCCCTCTCTGCCTTCTGGTTTGGAGATTTTAACTAGTGCAAAATCAATATGTCAACTCCAGGAAGTTACAAAATATTTTGAGGAGTCTCATGTGATTCAGGTGGACATGAGTGTAAGACAATTTACCACTACAGAACAAAGAATTGAGAAGGTACCACTGAAAGTTTTTAATAAATGCATGCAATGTTGAACGTGTCTTGTTTCAGGCAGCTGATGAGTAACAGGATAATAGCAGAGACAGTGAAATCTAGCAGAACTTAGGATGATCTTAAGAGGAGCGGCTCTGCTTGCTCTGGAAGAATGAGTAGGAATTAGATGAGTTAATAATATTTCGGATTTGTGGAATAAGAATCAGTTCTTTCTAGGAGGCTTAGAAGCTACTGTATGAAAATGTTCTAAGTCACTTCCCTTGGCCTGTGTATTGCACTCTTGAATAATTTAAAGACAGTCATTGAATATTAGTATGCAAAGAAACATTGGTCTGTGAAGGAATCCTTCAGTGAGGGGCAGTGGCAAAGCAGGTAGATACTGAACCACAGATTTCCCCATCCACCCCAGCCTACCCAGTCAGTAACGAATTCTCCCTGCATCCTAAGGTCATTGTGTCATGGCTCGGAGAACATATTACTCTACATACATATTACATACATATTAGATGTATATCTTTACTGTCTTTATACACATTATCACTAATCCTCAGTACTGCTCTAGTACAGAGAATCTCACCAATGAGTAGACTCATTTCACAGCTGGGGAAACTGATGCTGAGAGAGACTCAAAGCTTTGCTCCAGCGATACAGCTTCTTAATCGTGAAGCCAAAAAGTGATGGAAGTAACAGTCTAATGCCAAAGCCCTCGATTTATCCATTCTACCACATACTCTCCTTGGAGTACAGTGGAGACACCCCATAAAATTTAAGCTGGTATTGAGGCAAAATCCTTATGAGATGTTAACAACTTAAAGTTCTGTGGTGGTACAGGAGACCTGAACACCTGTGTGCATTTTCTTTTGTTCAACCTAACAGGAACATAGACCTCTGGCTTCCCTCATAGAACCCTCCTTTTGAAGTCTCTCTGTTTTCTTCATTCAGGAGAACAGATCAGCATCTCTCATGCAAGGCCTGGCTCTATGCCCATCTCACTTTTGCAATGAATTTAGCAACATCTGCTTTGCCCATTAAAGTGATTTTTCTCTTCCTGGCCCTGAGCCTGTATACTTGCTGCAATTGATTACCAGCAATTTCCTTCCCAAACCAGAGGGTTCAGTGAACTCTAAATTGAATTGTTGCTCACTGGTATCCTTTGGACCAATATGTATAGCCTACGTGCAAAATGATCAAGCCACTTAGTTCCTGAATCTATAGGCTGATGATTCTGGTTAAACACAGGGAGGACCTGGTGGGTACCATTTCCCATTTTTTGCACACAGTGGTCTAGGACTGGGGTCAGCTCTGAGTTTCTCAATGTAGACCTAAGGTGGGGGCAAGGGGTGAAGTCACCTTGCTTACAGTAAGACTGTGGAAGTGTACAGTATTTCCTTTCCTTTCCTTTTTAATTATAGCACTGCTGGCCTCAAGAGGTAGTTGACTGCAAGCTACTTAGGAGGGGTCTTAGAAAAAATATCTAGCTCTAGAGCTTGTAAAGAGCTCAGGAAAATGAGCACCATGATGCTTTGAGAGGTGATTGTAGGTACCCCTGAATGGTTTGAGCAACTTTTTATTTAATAATCAAAAGCCAAAACTGAGGCCTAACCTGTGAATCTGGCCTGCTGCTCCATTGTTTCTCTAATTGGCAGCTTCCTGGTCATCTCCTAAGATCCTGACTGAGTCAATGCCCAGGATACCTGCCCATCCCCCATTTATACCTGTATTCCTGATATGTAACACAGTGAGTGGTCACAGCCCAGCCCTGTGAAGGGATGAACGAGTGAAGTCTGCTGTTTACCTTGTGAGAAGACTTGAAATTTGTTCTTTGCTCTGAGCTGTTCCTTAAGTATCTCTCCTCCCCCACAGCAGTGATGGCTTTGCAGGGAGGACAGGGAGGAATTGGTGGTTGTTTAGGGAAGTGGAACTTGGGACTGTTCTCTACCACATAGTTCTAAAAAAATCAAAGGGACTCATCAGTAACCAAATTGCTGCTGATTATTGGCGAGGTTAATTGAAATCCATCTAAAAATAAGACAAAAATAACATAAATGACTAAATCTAGTAATAGTGGCAATTGCTTAGAATTATTGCATGTTCTGTTTCTTTGAGAAGACATTTGCCATTTCCACCACACCAGCTGATGGCACACCCATCTGTATCAGCAGCATTTTCTGGAATGAGGCTGCTAATACCCTAGTCTTGCAGAACTCTTTGACACACATCTTTAGCATTGAGTTTGAGTCTCTTGCCTTTTTTTCTGGAAGACAGCTCCTGCACAGCATTACTCTCATAAGAACATTAGCAAAAAATCAGAGAATCCCCAAAAGTATGGCTTGTAATGGTGAGATTCATACCTTTTGGCCAAGTAGATTCTGAGCTGAACCTCCAGAGCACTGAGGGATTGATTCTTAGGGTTTTTGGCTTCTAGAAAGGCTTTAGGTCATTAATTCTTTGTTTAATACTTATATACTGACAGGTGGTTCCTGTAGACCTATTGTGGAAAAGGGAACAGAACTTCAAGGGCTTCTAAAGCTTAGCTGGGCTTCACATGATACATGTAGTTTAGGAAAAGCCACTTTGAGTTTTTTCCCTAGCTTTGAGACTCTAACAGAGAAAAGGCTGGGCAAATGTTTGGATTTCCTGCCCTCGCTCTTTACCAACCATTTATCAGATGCAATTAAGTAGTGCACACCTTTCCCTCCCCTGCAATGAAACGAGACAGGCTGTGCTTGGTCATGAGGTTTCAGTTCTTCTTCTGGCCACTCTGGTATCTGGGATGTAAAACATATCCTTCCCCTTTCCAGAGTTTCTGGCTCAAGCTTACCAGGACTTTTCCGGGAGAAATGGGTCACTATGAAATCCAACTCATTAGGCTTAAACTGAATCCAAAATTTCAGGTTGAACAAGTTATTAAGGGACAGGGATGTGCCATAGTTTGTTCAGAGCTAATAAAAACTCTCCATCATCATGTCATCACCATTGCCACCAAAGTGGAAGCTAACATTAGATGAATGTCTATCATGTACCAGGGATCATGTGAGCAATTGCGCTAGATTTCAACTGAGATTCTCATACAGCTTCTTGAGGGAGGGCTTATAGTCCCATTTGACAAATGAGGAAACCGAGGATCTTGAAAATTAATGTTTTCTAGACAAAGTTTATTGCAAGTGTTAGGTACTGTGCTAAGCACTGTGGACACAGTGGTCAATAAGTTAGACATGGTCCTTCTTTTAGGAAATTTATATTTAGTTAATATGTGTAGTATAACCAAGATTGGTCTGAGTCTAAACTTACCTTAAACCCTATGTACAATTCTTCATAATCTAAGACATCATCTGGGGACACTCTTAGAAACTGAGCCTGCTCAGCCAGGATACTGGTTAGGTATAATCTGAACTAGGATTATCTTTCAAATGTTATACCCCAAGGAAATGTAAGCCCCTGTGAGCAGAGGCCACGTCTGTCCTCTGCCAGGCAATCAGTTGTCCCCTAGCAAGTCTATGTTGCACGGATAAGAACTAGCACTCATACAAGTTGGTCTTCGGCCTACCAATGGTTCCCCCAGGTTCCCAGCGAAAGCGCACTGTAACTCATGTGCTGTGGCAGGCTAGAGGAAGTCTCAGAGTTCTTCACATGCAGTGGCTTTAATTCTTCTTCTTCTTTTTTTTTTCTCTCAATTTTCACACGCCCCTGCACTTCCTGCTCTTTCCTGGGCATGGAAGCCGAAGTATTAAAGTACTGAGACAAACTGTTCTTATGGTTTTTAAAGACTGGCAGAAACCAGGAAGCATGAGGTGTCAGACGACCAGCTTTTTCTGGGTGCTCTGTGTCAAAAACACACAAGCTGGGTGCTGAGATCCTTGGCCATGTTTCCATTCCTTTGAGTTAGTTGTGCTCGGCAAGGTCAGTCAAGGAAATGATCTAAACTGCAGTTTCATTGTTCAGAAACAGACCAATTAATATTCTTTCAATTTCATTTTCCATCTGTAACTGAAAAGATAGGTCTTCAATAGGAGACACTGCTGTTTTTTTGTTTTTTGGTTTTTTTTGACAGTGTTTCACTATGTAGTTCAGGCTGGCCTTGAACTCACGGTGATCCTCCTGCCTCAGCTTCCAGAGTGCCAGGATTACAGGTGTGTACCACCACAGCCAGGTTTTTATTTCTTAATTCTAGATTGATTACACATTGGCTTGCTGAGTAAATTTTTTTCAAGTGTTTTTATCTACATCCTTCAAGAAGAGCTTTTATGAGGCCTATATTTCTTTTTTTTTTTTTTGGTACTGGGGATCAAACTCAGGACTGGCACTTGCAAGGCAGGTGCTTATGCCACTGAGCTAAATCCCCAGCCCGAGGCCTATATTTCAATGGAGGTAACAACATACATAAACAAATCAAATACCAGTATGTTAGAAGGTGAAGTTGCTCTGTAGAAAACTAAGGTAGAGAAGGGAGATGAGGACGGGGGTAGGGGGGACAGGTGTTACTATTTCAGTAGTGGCGTTAAGAAGACCTCAGGAGAAAGGGATCTTGGAGTGAAGATCTAAAGGAGTTGAGGAAGCAAGCTGTGTGGGTATGAAGAGGAGGGTCCTGGGCAGAGGAAACATCAAGCACAACTGTCCTGGAGCTGGAGCTACCTGACGCGCCTCAAGAACAGCGAGGTGGCCAGTATGGCTGGAGCAAAGTCAGCGAGAAGCAAAGAGGAAGGAGGACAGTCTGAGAGGAAATGGGGTCAGGTGTGTTAGGGGGACTTGAGAACACAGGGAGTCTTTCAGGCTCCTCTGTGAGATGGGAGCCTCTGGAAGGTTTTGAGTAGAGAAGGGAGGTGATCTGATGGTTACCTATATATAAGTAACTATCTTTCTAAAAGCACTGAGACCTCCTACTGGCTGGCCTGTGCACGGGAAACAAGGGACAAAGGCTGTGAGTGTTCCTGAATCCCTCAAACCATTAGCCAAACAGCTAGTTAGTGGCGAAGCAGCAGATAGGGAGCGTAGTTCTAGAATGCCTATGGCGTCCTCTTCCGGGAGGTTCAGGGGAAGGTGCGGTCACTGCCTTGGCTGCCCTCATGCTTTGGCTTGTGGTCCCTTTCTTAAAGCCAGCATCCCGGTCCTATCACCCTTCTTGCATTGTGAGCCCTTCTCTCTGATCTCAGGTGGGAAAGAGGCTCTACTTTAAGGATCCAAGTGATTAAGTTGTGCCCACTCCAGTGACCCAGAATAAACTCCGTGACTTTGCTTACATTTGTAAGGTAACATATTCACAGATCCTGGGGACTTCAGTGTGGATATTTTTCAGAGATGATTATTCTATCACAATTAGTAAGCACTTAATCTTTATTACACTTAAATATCATAACAACTGTAGAGGAGAGAAATATTATTCTTTTTCCCCCCAAGATTGATTAGTTAACTCACATCAAGGAAATTTGGAAAAGACTAGATAAAACAAGACTGTTTATTAAACGTAGGACTCGAGTTCTTAAATTTAAATATGTTGTAGGTCTCCAAAACGTATGGCCGTGAGAGGGACTAGAGAAGATAGATATAGAATAAAGCAGTTACTTTGGGTTCCTTCTGAGTAAAATTTTGATGGCCTAGTGGTCTTTTAACACACTTTGAAAACTTCTTCCCTAGACTTCCATAGGGCAGGGATCATCATTTGCTCATCTTTTTAACTTCAGATCCTAGCAAATGCATTGCCTATTATAGATGCTGAATAAATATTTTATTCCTGAACTGAACTTTCTCCATTCCTCTTGCCCTACTTTTGAATCTTTAAAGCACTTTTGATGTGTTTGTTTTATTTCTAATCAATTATGTACTTTATTGTGCATCCTTCATTGCCTGTGGGGGATGGGAGTTTTCAGATATA
Source organism: Dolichotis patagonum (assembly GCA_004027295.1). Taxonomy (NCBI): domain Eukaryota; kingdom Metazoa; phylum Chordata; class Mammalia; order Rodentia; family Caviidae; genus Dolichotis; species Dolichotis patagonum. Next base: position 30,462 of record PVJX010007896.1, on the reverse strand, counting down.
TGGGATAATCCTTTACATTTTTACAGAACCTGACACTCATGAAATATATTTATTCATATAACCCTGAGATAACTGTGCAAGAGAGATATCATCAACTCATGCTACAGACAAAGAAATGGGCTAGGAGAAAATTTTAATTTATCTGATATTGTACAGCTGCTCCTAATGGTATTGTAGCTAAAGCCGGGAATTCTCATCTCATGTTTGCATTAGTTTCCAGTGGCTGTTAGCTAAAACACCTTAGCACAAACTTGATGGTCTAAAACAATATAATCCAAATGTCCCTCTAATTGGAATGCATATGATGGCAGTTAGGGTCCACCTGAATAATCCAGGACAAGCTTCCCATCTCAGAATCCAAACTTATTCACATCTGTAGACTACTTTTTCTCCTAGATAAGATCACATTTACAGGTCCTGGAAATTAGGGTCTGACATTTTTGGGGAGGCATTTTTCAGGTTTCCACAACCCTTAATGTTAACAACGACAACAGCAGCAGCAGCAACAGCAGTGTAAACTCTTATTTTTTTTAATTTTGTTGGTGATAAATGTAACTTAAATTCCTTATTGAAAAACACATAATTGTATATAGAAATAGTTAATAATCAGCCATTGGCATTTGTAGGTTTCATCTGGTTTTTTTCCTGTGTCTGAATTTGCATGTGTGAATAAAATAAGGATCTGGCGATCCTTGGTCTCCAGCTCTTTTCACTTCTTTTGGTCACTTCTGACCACATTCCTGTTTTGAGGCCAGTGTGGGCCCCTGCAGCGTTTACATCACAGCCCTTGTGAGATCAGTTTTTCCTTACAGTTTTAGCACGTGTCTATATCAGAGGAGCAGGAGGAGTCTCGTTATCTAGCTATCTTTGGAACTTCCCTGTCACCCTGGAGTTGTAATCAATTCCTAGATCCCAGAGATTTTCATTCTAATCACTTTGATCTTCCAGATTTACATTTTTCACACTTCTAGGCCATGGTGCAATAACTAGCCTGGAATGACAATAACCTGGACTTCTCCATTTCCAGGCTTGATTTCTTCCAGCGCAGACAGACAATTCCAATCCGATTGAAGCTTTTGGTTCCAAATCCCCAACTCACCATTTCCATCACATCAAGTAGAATAGCCTTAGTGTGCTGTCTGGTACCAGTTATACTATGACCCCCACCCCTAATTATCTGCTCCACTAGTATTCAGCTTCTCTGCTAAGTAGATAGACACAAGGAACTTTCTACCCTTTTATCACTTCCCAGTCTCTGTACCATTGCTCAAGCATTTCCTCCTCTCTGGAATGTGTCTCATTCCTCCTCTCTCTTTTGGGGTTGTTGAAATTCTACTCATCTTTCCCAGCTGATCTCAAATCTCTGTGAAGTCTTTCTTGGCCTTGCTCAGTGGGCGTGACTTAGCCACCCTTTGAGCATCTTCTATGGGACTTTGTACCTCCACTTTGGGGCTTATCTCATTTTTCAGTTATTTTGTGTGCTTGTCTTTTCTTCCATATTAAATTATGCTCTCTTTAGGTTAGGGAGTAGGTCTCATTCTTGTAGTCTCCGTGGTCCCAGCACACGTAGTGCCTTCTGAGTGCTGGTCAGCCATTGGCCAGTGTATGCAGTCAGAACAGGGCTGTTCACGCCATGGTTGCTTAATACTTTGTTGTTGGGTAGATAAGCAAGACTCTCACTGAGGAGGTATTAGGACCCCTCTGCCTCCATGCCAATGTGTATTTTCATTTTGACACTTGTTGTCTCAGTGATTCACAAACTTAAGTGGTCTTTTTAAAACCTTTGCTGTTTCCTTGTACTGCCTACATTATTATATTCCTAGTTTTTAACTGACCTACTATTTTTACCTTGCCTTTTATTCAGCTATAAAAACCCATGGAAATACTGAGTTTGATGTGCTACTTACACAGACTAATAGCAAGCAAAATTATGAAATATTTTAAATATACTAGTACAAGGTTTGCACTTTGGAAAACCCTGCCTGAAACTCTGGTAAGACTTAAGCAAGGTCAGCTGGGTTGTTATTTCTCCATGAGTGATGTTACCTGAAAACATAGGACCTGAAATAGATCACACAGAAACTGCAGCACTGCACGCTCCCTCAAGCTGGATGTCGCACTTGTTTTGCTCACCAGCCTGTGGTAGGCACTCAGTGCGTGGAGTCACACCCAGTCATGCACACACACAAGCTCACACATACACAATTAATTGTTGTGGTCCTGTCAGTTCATTTGGCTTCTCAAGTTTTCCTTAGACTTCAATGAGATGCCATGATTCACGTGTTGGAAACTTAATTTCCAAATTCATATGTTAATTGCATCTGGAGGTAGGGCCTTTGGGAAGTAATTAGATGAAATCAAGGAAGTAGGGCTCCCAAGATGGTGTTTGTGGCTTGATAAGAAAAAGAAGAGAGACTCAAGCTCTGTTTTGCCATATGATGCTCTCGGCCATGTTACAATGCAGCAATAGTGCCCCCATCAGATGCCATTCTTATCCTAGCATCTAGCATGTGAATTAAATGAACTTCTTTTCTGTATCATAACCCAGTCTGAGGCATTTTGTGATAGCAACAGAAAATGAACTAAGGCATGGAGTGATGCTAGTTTCCCACAAATCCTGACTTTGGCCATGGCAACTGCTCTGCTAGGAGGAGCCATTTGGCCCCTGGCTTGTTGCAGCCTTTGTGACCTCTTCTGGGGCAGGTCCTGCGCTGCTACATCAAATCATGCCTGCCACAGGGCTAGGATGTGCTCCCCCGTGTATGAAGGCTTGAGAGATGCTTAATGCTGCTCAGGCTTTTTAATACCTGGTACGGCCAGTCACAAGTGACTCTGGCTCTGTGCATCTCTCAAGTCTCTTCACCGAAAAAACCTGGCTCTGACACCATGTTACAAGTAGGAAATGGGGGCTTGGCAGTGCTGCTCCAGGGCCATGGAACAGCTTCACGTTCCTTTCCTCCTCCTCCCTCACAGCCCTGACCTTTTCCTTCAGAAAGAATGAGAATGATAAAATTATTTATTTTGTTCGCTCTTCAGTGTCATTTCATGTTAGATCTCGGCTGGGACAAAAGCAGGCATTTGTAAGGTAGAAGTGGATTTTAATAGAATTTCTGCAGTGGAGCGCTCACTCTATCTGTACCTGCACTGAAGAAGCGTGCTCTTCAGCAGGCTGACAGGTATTAAGAGAGGCAGTGTGGTATAAGAAGTGGGAACTGCCTGACATCTTTTGCTTTCCCACTTCAAATAGCAGTGGAGGAAGGGGATGAGAGGAGGGGAAGCAAGGTAGGAACCCAGGAGTCTAATACGGAAAACTTGCTCAGATTTCCAGAGCAGAAGTGCCACTGGAATCCCAGTCCTGTCCATGTTTGCTCACCCATAGAAGGACAAACTATCCATTTTCTGACATCGTTCCTAACAAGGATAGAGTGGAGAGAAAATATCTTAGTCAAGAATGTGACACACAGTGGATCCTCAGAATTTCTGTTCAATATCTTTCATTCCGTGCGATCAAGCTCCTGCAGCACACTGCTCTCCTTTATAGTGTGTATGAAGTTGCCAATGCTGTGAGCTACTGAGACAGAACAGACACATATGACATGGCTTAAGAACATCATGAAGCTGTGAGTCCAAATATGATGTTTGATAGGACTCAAATTCTGTCATGATGTTTACAAGGGGATTTCAAGCAATGGATGGGAGGCTGAGCTGAGAGTTCTTTGGCCTGCTTAGAGATTCTGTCATTTGATGGACTTTGATCTCACATTATTGATGGGGTATCTGTGTGATTCATTGTTCAGACTTGGAAACTTTTGAGAGTGAAAGGGGATGCTATTAAAATTACATCTGGGCAACAGGTGTAAATTAGGAGTGTCCCAAATGGGGCACACTTTTACCCTAGTTAGAGTGCACAACTTTTGTCCCAAGCTCTGTGAAGGTTATAGGTCTTCATACTTATCCAGCTTCCATGCATTTTGAGTTATGTCAGTTTTTTTCCACTTCAGCTAGTGACACTTGTTATGTAGGCAAGTCACCTCTAAAAGGAAGGTTAAAGATGCATGGCCCGGGTACATGTAAATAACATGTCAGATATAACTAAAGAGACAAATGAAAGCCAGAGGGAGGGCCAGTCTCAGATCCAGATAATCTTGCAGCTCCCCACCCCCTACCCTCCACCCAACATCCCCTCCTTCTGCAGGCCCGCAGCATCCATGACAACCAGCTGTGGAGGGAAGTAACAGGCTGGGGGGAGGCCAACCAGATGCTACACCCAGAAATTCCAGGCCAACTCTGACATCTGTTCCTGGTCTCAATGGCTGGCTCTGATGTTCCAGACTCATAAGGGTGGAAATTAAAGGGCAAACTTTCATCACTGCAATCCTTGGACTCCAGCGAGTCTCTCTAATGTCTCTGGGAGCCAGAATGATATGGCAAGTGGATTTGACTTTCCCAAGACCACTGCCCTAATGAGGGTCTGGGGTCTGGAGAAAGGCTCAGAAGCACAGATTGTATGCTTAGAAGAGGTTTTAGAGAAATTTAGGTGAAGAGAAAGGAGCTTCAGCCTTCTAATCAATGAATCTGGTATTTCCTGTGCTAGACAGAAATTTCGGTGTCCACACCTGGGAAATGGGAACAACCAATGTTCTTACCTATGTCCACCAAGCAGAGTTATCTAGAGGAAAAAATGAGACAATGGACTTGAAAGTAGTTTACAAACCACAAATCCCCATACAAATGTTAGGTGGCCTTATTATTGAAGATCTTCATTCAATTCCAAACTGTGAATTTGCAGATGCCGAGGTCCAAGAAATTCAGTCTGTCTCAGTGTGGACAAGAAATGTCTATGGCATATGTGTGGTGGAGGAGGAGTTGGCTGAGCAAGTCAAATTTGTGAAAAAATGGAAATCCAGGAGCGAATCAAGGTTGCAAAAATTTTCCAGGAACTTAATTTAAATCTGTGTTAGATGAGATGAGAAAATGATTCTGTAGTTATTTTTTCAAGCAGCAGGAGCCTTTGCATCTTTTATTTCTTATCATCATGGACACTTACTGGAGTTGATTTCATCTGAACCTTTTCATCCTGGGACTTTGATGCTAGAGCTGATTATGCTAGCAATGCAGTAATGTTGTTCTCTTATTAAAAATTCTCCTTTGAGCAACCGGCCATGCCCTGACACTAACACAGGCCATGGGGGTGTGGCCAGACCAGAGAAGGCTGTGAGGCACAAGGCAGGATCTATGTTAAGTAGAAGAGGTGGAGGCAGTTTAGGAGATGTTCACAGGCTGGACTCTCCTGGGAAGAATTCCAGGGTCAGCTCTGCTGCCTTGGGCAGGCTACCTAGCCTTTCTGTGCCTCAGCTTTTTGTATGTAGAGTGATAGTATGATTGGTCCTCACCTGATGTGAGGCATACACTAGTTAACACAAGCTGTGTGTAGTGGTACACTCCTGTAATCTAAGCACTTTGGGAATCTGAGGCAGGCACATGTTCAATCCCAGCCCAGGCAATTTAGTGACCTAAAGAGACCCTATCTCAAAATTAAAAGAAAAAAAAAGACTGAGACTATGGCTCAGGGGGAGGGCTCTGAGTTCAAACCCCACTCAACCACTCCTCCACCCAAAAGTTAATGTATTTAACATGCTTGTAAATCTATTTGGAAAGTGTTCAACTCTATTTACTTGTTTATTAAATAAAAATGAATAAGGTACTGAAGAGTAGAAATCCTGATTCCCCAATCTTTTTCTATCAGAAATTATATATTTATAATTACCAAAGGCATACATGTTTATAGCAGAAAATTTAGAAATAAATAAAGCCAGTAGGAAGTAAAGATCAACCCTAATTCTATCAAGTGGAGTTGGTTACAATATTAGTATTATTGCAATGGCATTTGAGTCAAAGTCTGGCTCTAATGCTTTTTTATTGGGTTTTTGACTGCTATTTTTCCTCCTCTCTTTGTATATCCCTTAGGAAGATGCTCAGGAATTATTTGAGGGCAAAGAACTGTGAATGCCTAGTAAACAATATTTTTTTTGACAACGATAAGAGCCCTTGGTCTGAATACATTTTACAGTGTTCTGTCCCTGACTTTTAGGAGCTCAGTTTCTAGTGATACAGCATGCCAAACATTTAGATTGAAACTCATAAATTTCTTCTTCCAACTTCCCTGCTATAATTACTTGGCTGCTCACATTATTGTTGTCAATTGCCAAGTGTGGCCAGTGAGTGACAGGTACACTATTTGTGCCTGGTGTGGGTCACACTTGCTTGGTCTGAGCATTTTTGTTTAATGCTCCATGAGCAGGCCACTGGTGAGTAGCAGAGTAGAAGTAATAGGAGAAGTCTACTGGGCGATGATTTGGCAGCTTGAGGAAAGTTGTAAATTAGGCTGTCAGAAGGGAACTTTCTGGCAAACTCAGTGAACAAACACAAGGTGTGAGGTGGCCAGAGCTTGTAATAAGCTAACTTTCTCTCTCCCTGGTGGTTTCCCCTTGTTGGTTTTTCGGTGAAGTGGTTAGATGTGTTAACTATCACCCAAACAGAATATGGACTGCTTTGGAATTGGGGGTGCAGAGGTGGCCAGCAGCGGGAAAAAAAAGATAGGTACAGACGTAGAGACCTACCTCTCCGAATGACATTCCGTAGGTTTGGAGAATGACTGGCAGCACAACTGAATCTATTTCTGGTTACTCTTCATAAGCAATGGCACAAACATGTTTCCTTGTCATTTTAGTGACTTCATTTGGGCTGTCCCCAGTTAATCCCCCCACCCTCACACCCTCATCCTCCTTTCAATTTAAAGGAAAGAGAGGCCCTCTAGTATGAAACCATGATTTGATGTTAGAGAAATGTATTTAGGGAGATGCATCTCTTCTCTTGGTAACTAAAATAGGCTTTGACATGTATGGACAATCCAATTATATAAGTTAACTTCTTTATCTTCCATGGTCATTGGAACAGCAATTCTAATTCTGTTTTAGTTCAACAGCAACTAAAATTGGGTCTATCTTTTCCCTTACGTTCCATGTCAACGTAGCCAAACACCTATTTTGGCCAAATAATATGATTCTTATTCTACCCAACACATTTATTAAAAATTCACTTAATTTTTTAAAAAAGTCTTACTTAGAATAATGAGTTATAAGGAGCCCTCCCCCATGAATGAAATCAGTGAAAAACTTTCCAACACATAGGCCTACTTTTGTACTATTGCTTTGCTGAAAAAATGTCCAGTGTCTCTAAAATACCCAGGGCCCAGAGTTCCTCATTTTCCTTTCTCCAGCAACATTTCTCCCCAGCCAGGGATCACTGCCTCTCAGTGCATTGTTTTTCAAACCTTTTTCAGCAGTAGAATCTATTGTTTTTGGAGGAAAAGTTAGGCAGAGCTCCAATGTTTAAAACAGATTCAGTGGCACTTTCCTTGGTTGAAGTGAGGTGGGCAGATTAGATACCCACACACAAGGTCTCTCTGACTTTGTCTCTGGTGTTAGTCTCTGCTGAGTCTCACGGCCTTGAAAGGGTAGATTAAAACTTCCTGCCAGAGTATCTGCTACCACTAACTTGAAGTAATTTCACTTTATGGGGTGAATGTACTTGTTTTCTAGTAAAGTTGTTGCCAGTACAGTATTTATTTAAATTTGGCTCAAGTTAATAATAAGTCTCCAAAAATATTAATTTCATGGCCTTGATTCTTCAACTCAATGAGACTTGATTGTTCCTTTGTGCTCCTCATAGACTGTAGCTGAGGAGTGACCGTACTAAGGCTTGTCTTGTCAATCATAGGTCTCCTGGTCCCTGATTACAGTAACTCTTTGATTTTTATCTGTTCTCTTTCTGTGGTCTTCAGCCTAATTCTGGCTCTTTGTTCTTCCTCTGTAACTTTATCCTTTGTCTATGACTTGATAGGCTTTTCAGCATACATTTTCTTTTATTATCTTCTTGAATTTTGAGCAGCAAATCCTGGGCCCTCACTGTTGTTGAATTCTTAGTGTATTTTAAAACTTGTCATCCTGGTGACCTAAAAACTATCCTTTGCTGAATTTCAGGAGTCTCTTCTAGCTTTGCCGGTTCCATTATTCTGGATATTCTATCCGAATACCTTCTTTCATTAGAAATGGCCTCATATGTACTATTCTACACCTACATTTCAACCACATTTGACTCACCAGCCTAAAGACCCCATCAATTCTCAGCTCTGGGGAATCAGGTTATTTTTCTTGGCATGGATACAAAACATTGAGGCTAGAATTTAATATTAAGCTGGTCTCCCTAGGATGTGATTAGGAGAGTTTAGTTACTGAAACACCAAAGGATATTGTCATAATATAGCAATTTCATTCAAAATGGCCTCATGTCCCAGCACTTTGTGAGTTCATAAATCTTTAGTGCCCTTGAGGTGGGGTTTGGAGTGGGGTGGCCAAACTCATCAGAAATGGATGCCTTTGCTTATTTGATTGATTAGTTAAAAATGTTTTAAATGAAATGGGGTTTTCTTGCCAGCTAATTTGACACACTAGCAATTACTTTTAGATATATAGAAATATTCAAAGGTTTTCATCAATCAACTATTTCTTTCTTGGCACATTTGTGGAAAAGTAACATACTTTGAATATAGTATACATACATATTGTATATTATATACAGGAAAATAGGTTTGAATTTTTAAAGAAGGAATGATTTTTATGTACTTAGTAATGTGTTTCAATGTTGGCACTATTGATATTTTGGGCCAGATTATTGTTCGTTGTTGGGGCTGTCTTGTACGTTGTAGGGTTTAGCAGCATCTTTGACTTCTACCCAGTAGATGCCAGTAACATGCCTCCTTCCCTGGATGTGGCCGCATATCTGTTGGGGAGAAGAATTATCCCAGGTTGAAAACTGGTTTTAGAAAATGGAAAAAGCTAGATGTTTCTGACATGGAGGTAGAGAGGAAAGGCATTTTCCAAGATGTTTGTGAGATTAAGATGCAAAAACATGGATTTTAAGGATTGGCAGGTTGCAGATGTGTTGGGCAGAGGAATGTTGAGTGAAAACTGGGATAGTTTTCAACCTGGGATAATTCTTCTCCCCAACAGTTGAAAACTGCTATAGAACACAAGAGAAAAGAGGTAAAAAGGAGCATTAGGGACAGAACAGTCTGTGAACTTCAACTCCTGTTCACCCTTCAACGATGATGAGGAGTAGGAGTTGGCTTGTTTGCTAAATGAGATTTCCTCCCCACTGACCCTAGGATCTCTCCTAAATTTCTTCTTTTACAAACACCTTTTTAAAAACACCTTTGACCTTAAGAATTAACTTCATAGGGAAAGCATGCAGAGTTCTAAAATGCCAAGTAGCTGATATTATTTTTCTTCAGGTAAAATAAATAATTCAGGAATGTGCTTATGTCAGTTGGCTTTTGCCATTTGACCAACCCAAAGCTGGATGGCTGAAGAGGAATTGGTTACCGTTCACTTGTTGCGTTGGGTGGGGTTCAGCTGATCTGGACAGGATCAGCTGGGTTGCTCTGGGTCTCCATGTAGGTCTGTGGGTCAGCTGGGGCTGCAGCAGCTGGCCAGCTCTGCCCTCTTTTCATTCCTCTTATCATTGTCCTGGGTCTAGTGGGCGACTCAGTACATGTTTGTTAGTGTCATGGCAGAGGTATAGGAGGACAAGCAGAAACACGTAAAAGCTCTCGGGGCCTAGGCTCACAACTAGCAAACCACAACTTTGGACTCATCCTAGTGGCCAAAGTAAGTCACATGGCTCAAGCAAGTAATTGGAAGGAAGCTGTCTCTGCCCTGTGGTGGGAAGAACTGCAGAGTCATACGGAACGAGGCATTGCACTATGGGGAGGGCAAGAACTGTGGTCTATGACACAACCTCTCTTGTTTTTAGAGCAATGTTTTGCTTTTATATAATTTCACGCTAAGCTCCTTAATTTTGCTGGGTACCTCTATAATGAGAGAATACAATCACAGGACCATTTTAGAATGGAATCATATAAAAGGGAAGAGTGAAACAAACTCTTTAAAAATTTATTTTAGCTCTAGTTAGCACAGCCTTGTATGACTGTGGTTTTAGAAAATGGAAAAAGCTAGATGTTTCTGACATGGAGGTAGAGAGGAAAGGCATTTTCCAAGATGTTTGTGAGATTAAGATGCAAAAACATGGATTTTAAGGATTGGCAGGTTGCAGATGTGTTGGGCAGAGGAATGTTGAGTGAAAATCTCTGGAATGTTTTAGCAACCTTTTAAATTTATTGCCAGGAAATGTGTGCTGCTCTCATTTGCTGCATCTTTTAAAAGGGTCTCTTGTAAATCCACGCCAGTAGGGTCCAGGTAGGGAGGTTTGGAAGCAGCGATAAGTGAAAGGTATTTTCTGCAGCTGTGCTTAGCTCCAGCCTGACCAAACACCGTTAATATGTAACCCGAATCTGACCACTTCTTGTATGTTTACATTTGGTTTCAGTATTATTTTTAACTGGTGAAAGAGCAGTTCAAAGTCATTTTTTTTCTTGGCACTTACCATGCTCTCTCAAGGCTCAGTAGCAGAATGGCAGTAAGTCATGTCAGGGGGATTTGGACTGGGAAGAATTAAAAATCACTTATCTAATTACATATGTGAGTGCACTGAGAATGAATAGGTCAGAGTGTGCACAGATAAAGTAGTATCTCAGAAACAACATTTAATTATTTATGCTGAGACTCTAGATTATGAGGAAGATATTCTACATGTTTAGCATAATTCATCAAAAATAGACATGTATTGCATATTAATCAAAAGGGCTCATATATATTGAACAAATCAAAAATAAAATGCTGACAATAACAAGTTCTGGAGAGGACACAGAGTAATGAGAACTTTTGAATATTGTTGTAAGGAATGCCAAATGGTTCAGCTACTCTGGAAAACAGTTTTGCAATTTTTTACTGAGTTAGGAATTCCATGCTTTAGTAAAGCCCAAAAGAAATTGAAAGTATGTCACACAAAACCTCTGTATGCATGTGTAAAAATTTCAAAAATACATTTAAAAAACCCTCTCCATGGAGGTTTATAATGGCTATCTGCACAGTTATTGAATGCTCTTTAATAGGTGAATAGATAGTTAATGATATAATGGAAAGTTACTCAGCAAGAGTGAGAATGAGCTATGAATACATGAAATAACACGGTTGAACTCCAGTATTCTAGGTGAAAGAAGCCACACTGAAAGATGATAAACTATAATGCCATTTATATAATATTCTGAGAAAAGGTAAAACTATAGGAAAAAAGAACATATTAGTAGTTGCCAGAGATTAGAAGAAGAGGCTCTCCTACAAAAGAGTACAGGGGAAATTCTGGGGATGATGGAATTGCTGTATCTTAATTTTGGTAGTAGTTAAATGATTTCACACATGTGAAATGTGATAAAAAATACAGTGTCTGAATTTTTAAAAAATTTTCACAGTAAAAGACACATTGTCATTTATCCCTTTCAGAATACTTCCCTTAGCATCAAACATAGTTATTCTGTTACTCTTCCCACTTTCTGAAGGAATTCTGGAAGTTCTCTTTTGTAAGTTTTTTAGTTGCATAGTCCTGGCTGACTCAGTGTCTTGAATATATTAATGTTTACTTTTATAGTCATTTTGATTTAGAAGAAGAGTCAGAAATCACATAGTGCCAGATCTGGTGGATGAAGTGAATAAGGGCACAGCTTAATGTTTTTACAAACTTGCCTCTCTGTTGGATGACACTCAGCAGCAGTATTCATGGTACTTTTGATCAGATCTCATAAAGACACTGATGAAAGAAGACTTCCAGAACTGCTTCAGAAAATGGCAAGAACAATAGGATAAGTCTGTTCAAAGCAAGAGGAGTATTTTCAGGGAGATTAATTGTGCCTTTTGCTACAATTAAAATTTGAACAGATGCTATATATTTTTAAATCAGTCTTTATAGGTCAAAACTCATAGAACTGTGCACTCAGAAAAGTTAACCTACACCCAAGTAAGCCTAACTTTTAAAAACATCTGTGGTACAGTGTCCCCTAGAATATCCTATTTTCATGCTTGCTAATGTAAAATGCATGTTAGGATGGTCACTCAACGCATGGCTTCTTTGGAGATGGTTCCCTGGCCTGCCCCATCCTCCTCACTCCTGCTGAAACTGTGGGCTTCATGATGCTGTCCGGTGCTTCTGCCTGCAGACCCTGCTCGATGACGCCACGGGGAGACACCAACCTGAGCCGAAACAGGAAGATGTTCTTTTAAGAGTTTGTTCTAAGGGACATTTAAACCACAGTCCAGAGGGTGTAGATTTTGGCCTGCAGATGTGTTTTGCTTGGCCGGCTCAGTGTTTAAAGAAATTCAATTAGTTGCCAACATTGAAAAAATGAGAAATTTCACATAAAAATCCAGATTTCCGGCTTCTTTTTTCAGAAATGGGAGGATCCAGCAAAATGAACCCACATTCTCACATGAAGAAAAATCCGAGGGCAGAGAGTCTCTGCCTTCACACTGGTGTGTGATCTGTGCCTCCCCACAAGCGCTCAAGGCTGGGGCTGGTGCTATGCTACTTGGGTTCTCAGTTTTCTCACACAAAAGAGTTAAAAGGAATAAGAAATTTCTTAAACTTTCAATTTCTGTCAAAACTGGGAAAACAAAAGATCATTTTTTAATAGGCTTGTTATTGGGAATAGACATGTTATTTGGTGACAGCGATGACTCTTTGAGTGGTTTCTAAGAGTTTGTAGTGTGTGTGTGTGTGTGTGTGTGTGTGTGCGTGTAAGGAGCAAATGAGGAGCAAATGAGGCTCCTTACACTTAGCCTTAATACCTGCCTGACCTCGGTAGGCATTTGAGTTTGCACCGCCCTACCAGCCAAATGGTTTGTGAGCAGCAGTGCTAAGGTTGCATACAAAAGACATGGTAGGTGATTTACATCCATATGCAAGTTGGTTACTGGGGGAGGGGAAGGGGTACTGGGAACCTTGTAAAGCCTTACAAAGACGCCAGTATGTAGAGATTTAAAAATGTGTGTGTGTGTGTGTGTGTGTGTGTGTGTGTATGAGAGAGAGAGAGAGAAAGAGAGAGAGGGAGAGAGAGAGAGAGAGAGATGATTGAGAAAGATACAGATGTTCAGAGGAGAGAGTGTATCTTTTCCTAAATCACTCATAGTAAAGAATCTGGGCTAATAGCCTAGGCCCCCATCCGTGCTTCCCAGGCTCTGGCCTGTCCGCACATCCTAGGGAGCTTGGTCTGGAGTGAGGCCTGAGCGTATATTTCTGAGATCTCCAGAAATGTCAGTGGTGTGCACTGTGTGGTAGGGCCCCAAACTCTGCACTCTATGAAGAAATGGTGAAAAAGTACCAGCCCATGGCTTTTTAATGATCTGCTTTCCACCAAAAAACTGTTGAGATCAGTTTTTTTGAGAACCGCTTATCAAAGGAAATCAAATGTATAGGAGGCTGGGTATTTCAAGGGTTCTGGTACTCTGGAAAGAAAGAATACTTTTTGTGATTCATTGGCTGGCATCTGCCCAGTAGCAAGCGGGGTTAGCAGCCTGGTTAAGTGACTCCCATGCTCTCTGCTGGGCCCGTAGCCTTAGGTGAATTAGCATGACTATGCTTTCCCACCAGTCAATCTGAGGTGAGTTTTTGACCTTGTAGGCTATTGTGAAAGATTTAATTAGCATTTTGAAAGCTTGCAAGATCTGTGGGGGAAAGGTACTTCAGAAGAACAAAGTAATTTATAGTCACCATCATCATTTCATTACTGGTTTAGCTGATATGCCAGACAGTGCAGTCCAAAAGAAGCAGTGGTCGCGATCTACAACTCCCTTATGGCTGAAAATATCTCGATGAGGAACACTATGGCTAGCTGTGGAAGAAGATAGATTTTGCTTCTTTTTCACAACCCTTGATATTTTTCAGGTGTCTACCCCATTTAAAAATTTCTAGCAGCTATATTAAAAATATAAAATTAATCAGATAATTTCCATGATTTCATTTAATATTTCTACAATATTTTGATACTTTTTATTTTAAACAAAAAACACAGAAAAAACAAACAAAAGAAACAACGACAACAAAAACCCCTAAAACAATAGGTATATATGATTTCAAGACAAGATGATGGGAATTTAACAATGGTTGTTATATTGCTATCATCTAAAGAGATTACCAGATAGAGGCATGCAAAATTGATTTTTTATATAATTAATATAAAATTATTGATGAGATATTTTGCTCTTTTGTGGTGTCTTTAAACTTTGTTATATTTTATACTTACAGCACATTTCAAATTGAATTTTAAACTTTCATTGAGAAATACTTAGCCTACACTCAGTTTCCTAAAATTTACAGTTGAAGAAGTAAATGGACATATTCAGATTGTTCCAAGCATGCTAAAATTTTTTTTCCTGTGTTATCAGTTTTTATATTTAAATGTCAATTATAAAGTAACATAACATTTTCAAATCACTTCTTTGGCCACATTGCTCCAATTTGAGGAGCCCAACAGGCACTTGTGGCTTGTGGCCATCCTGCAGTGGATAGGGCAGGACTGGACCCTGGTAAGGACCGCTGACCCCATGGGTTTGCGGAAGTCCTCACCCCAGCCACCATGGCACCTTGGGCATGATCTCTGTTGATGGAACTGCTCAGAGAAGACATACCATGCCAGTGTGGTGGCAGACCTTCCCTCTGTCAGTACTCATTACTCACTTTCTACTGTTTGGGGTGCTGCTGCTTATGGCCCTTCTAACTCTCAGAATAGCTCGTATTCTTCAGAGGGATCTTGCAGAAACCCCAGCCAGGAGCCACTAGATGAACATAGGGTCTATCCACACATTTAGTCTATTTAGCATTCAACAAATATTTATAAAGCAAGTTTCTATGGCCATCCCTGCTTCTGGGGACTGCTCCAGTCATTAGAAATGATATCTCATGAAACTCAATTTCTAGAAGAAGTAGACATTAAATGTAAGCACACAATGAATGAGTGAATGAATAGCATAATGATCTGTAAGGAGAAGTGTGGACCTCTATGAGACCATACCATTACTGCACCTTACCCCTTTTGGAAGTTAATGCATTTTCTACAATAAGATATTTCTATTGGTTCCTGAATGGATAGGACAGTAGAGAAGTGGAACAGAGAGGCCTGTTTAGCAGAGGAGAAAGCATATTTAAGAAAGTGACAGAAGAGTAGGGTGGCTGGAATGTGCCGAGCCAGGAAGTACAGCAAGAGAGAGGCCAGATCTGACGGGCCTTGAAGGCCCCCAGAAAGAACTTAGTCTTTGTCCTAATAGTCTGGATTATGGCCTCACAAAAGACTTTTTAAATTATATTTTTGTTGGTTTTAATTTTTGAGACATGATCTCACTTATGTAGTTCAAGCTGGTCTTGAACTCACTGTATAGCCTAGGCTGACTTCAAACTCACAGCGATACTCCTGCCTCAGCTTCCTAAGTGCTGAAATTTCATGTGGTTCACACTGGGCACCCAAAACATTTTTTAAAAACAATAACTTGATGAGATTTGGATTCCTGTTTTGGGTTTGAGAAATGGTATGTGGTTCAGGCTCTTTCTTGTGATTGTTGTATTAAATTTGGCCCCAGTGGGAGATGATCCTGGATGAAAAATGACACTTTCATTATTGTATTGGTTCAGAGACAATTGACCGCTGAACTTTCTGAGAAAGAAATAGTTCATAAAGATTGAGGACAAAGTGAGGTTGATAACTTCCAAAGAATGACTGAGTATTCCAGCTCAAATTTGAATTGGGCTTGCAGGTGCTTAAGACTCATTACTGGCATATTATCACTTGTGGTACTTGCTATCATTTGAATGTCTTCATCAAAACTCATGTTGAAATTTAGCCTGCATTATGAGATATAAAGAGAATGGAAGTATAACCTAACTATGGTATTTGGAGGTAATTAGGGTTAGATGAGATCATGGGAGTGGAACTCCTGTGATTGCATTAACTGTTTTGTAAGAAGAAAGACCTGAGCTAGAATCTTGTTTTATCTCACCCTGTGATAAACCATGTTGCCTGGTGGCTTTGCTGAGCCTCTACCAGATGCAGTCCCTTGACCTTGAAGCTCCAGAACCAAGAACTAAGTCTTCATTCTTTATAAATTACCCAGTCTGTAGTATTCAGTTATAGCAACAGAAAATGGACTGAACGTACTACCACTAATAATGATGACCACTGCTACTATTTACTGAGGGGCTGTTTTCCAGTTGTATATACGTATGAGTGTGTGTGTGTGTGTGTGTGTGTTGTAACTCACAGAAACTCTGCCTGCACATAGGTATCATTTTTCCCATTCATTTGATATGCAAGGAAAGGGAGTTTCATAAAAGTTAGCTAACTGATCCATACTCAAAGTGTTTGAGAGGAGGAATCAGTATTGAAGCATGTGTCTGACTCCATGTGTCTCATGTGTCCCCGCCATCAGATGGCTTGATTTGTGGGGACCCCATGAGTACTTGATTGAGCATCTGAGAAGCGGTACAGATGGGCATATATAGGATTGACACTTCTTTCTTCTGTGGTGGAAGCCAGGGACCAGGGTGTATTTTCCAATGCTGGGGTCTCCGGATGTAGGAAGCAATGTTAAAGTGGTAGAGGAAATCCAGTTAGTTGACCATGGTTTTCAGCACTTGGGACAAAGCTCACAATCCAGTAGCTGTCCTTTCCTCTGCTTTCCTGCCCACCCTGCTGAACAGAGTCTCGGCTCTCTCTCCTGTTTGTTCACCTGTTTTCAATTAATGGTAGGGGCCATGCCCCTCAGTTCTCAAATGTCTGCACAGTAGAGAATTGCAGAGAATGGAACAGGGAAGACAAGTCTGCCCAGGTGGCATCCAGCTGTATACCCAGGACAGAAGATATTGCCTAATGGGTGGGAAGAGCTGGGCCACAAGGTACACTAGAACCCAAATCTTCCCAGGACAGCTGGGCTAAGTGTTTGTCTTGGCACCTAGCACCACTCCCTCACCTTGGATGTGCTGGCTGGAGCAAGAGACATGAAGATAGGATCGTGGAAGAGATGACGCCATTCACCGAAGCAGGGATTTCGGAAGAATGATTACTTTGGGGGAAATGAGTTTGGGACCTGATAAATAAAGGAGGAGAATGCATGTGAGGGAAGAGGAGTCAATACTGGGGACATGTATCCAGAAGTCACTCACAGGCCCATTAAAAAGATATGTTGGGACTAGCTCTGCAAAGATGAGCAGCAGACGTTGTAGTTTGAGTCCTGCGTGTGCTCCTGTCCAGTGAGTGGGAGGAGAAAGACACAGCCAATGTCTTGCAGTGCTGGCCTGCATGGTCTCAGTATAGTCCAAAAGCTCACAATAGCTGAAGGAAAAGAAGAGAAAGTAGTGAGTGGAGCCCTGTTCACTTGCTGATTGCTAAGTCAGCAGGAAGGACACTGAGAGAAGCAGCCACTGAGTCACGGTGATGCTGGAGATTGCACTTCAGTACTGGGCAGGTCAGTGCACCAGGTGTTTGGAGTGGGTGGTGATGAAATAAATACCGAGGGTGTAGATCAGTGGTTTCCAAACTTGGCTGAACATTCTTATCACCTGAAGGAATTTTAAAAGGCACAAGTTCCTGCACCCCACACTGGACCTCTTTATTTGATGGACCTTGGAAACTGAGTTTTCATAGGTGACTTTGATGAAGCCAGTCCATGACCTGCATTTGTGAACCACTGGTGGGTGATAAAAGGCAAGAAATGGGATTTACTGGGGGGACAGTAGGGCTGAGGAAGTTTCTTGGTAATTTTTCCATTTCTTTTCCTCCCCTTCCTGTCTCCTCCCCTTTCCCTTTCATTTCCCCCCTCCATCCTCATTGTAGTCCTCGTCGTCCTCCTCCTCTTCTTCTTCCTCCTCCCCCCTTTTCTCTCCTCCTTGTCCTCCTCCTTTTCTTCTTCTTCCTCCTCCTCTTCTTCCTCCTCCTTCTTCTTCATCTTAGAGTGCAGGAGTCTCAAGATTTTCAGGCCTTGAGGAAAATAGTCTGATTTAAAATATAGGCGAGATAAGAGATGAGCCAGTCAAGTGTCCCCATGGGGAAATGGGCTGTAGAAAGCAGGCAAGGAACTTCCTGACAGGTGGGCAAGAGGAGCCTGGGAAGAGAAGGCCAGGTGCTTGGAGGTGGGGCTGAAGGTGAGAATTCAAGGAAATAAGGTGACTTCTGCATTTGAAACTGATTCCAAATAAAGCTGTATGTATTTGGAGTTTGATTCGATTCACCTAAGAATCTTGCTTCTTAGGACATTGGTGAGCAAGTTACATGGCACTTTCATCATACCAGCTCTCTGAGAAGTACAGATTATAAAGGGTAAAGTTATGAAATGACATAGATGTATGATTAAAAAGTTTCTGTTCTTAGCATCTGAGGAGATGCACTCAGCCTGACACTTAGTGCTTGAGGGTTTTTAGGAGGCTGGAGCTCACAGGAAGGATTTACCAAGTGCCTGCTGAGTTCCAGGCAGCATCTTCTGGAGTCATCCTTGAGGGTGGGAGGAAACACGCCAGGGAATGGGCCTCAGACCATGTCAAAATGGGTTCTCAGATTGCGGCAGGAAAAGTCTGATCACCTGTCACACTCTTCTACAGCTGGGCATCTGGGCTCTGTATGAAGCTCGGATCTGAGTTCTCCTCTTCCTGGCTTCTTCTCCCTACTACCCAGAGTCTCTGCACAGTCTTGCTGCCATTGTGATTTATCTTTGCATCTTGTGAGGCACACACCTAGCATCTTCTGATTAAAGTAACACACTTAGTGGTCCAAGTGGTGCATAACAACCACTACTGACTTCTTATGTGCATTTTATCTAGTCTCTCTCTTTGAGTTTTGAACCCATGTCTGCCTGATACCAAAACCAAAGTCCTTAACCCATAATTGATGAAATAGATGGACATGTAGTTAACGAGGAGGGTCAGATGTCTTCGGGAGTTTGCTTATTTAGGTTGCTCTAGGAATTTTCACTGCAGGCTTAGCAAGGTGTTCTTCAAAGAACCTCAGTTTTCACACCTGCCTCAGGGGCATCATTATCTTCCTTGTCCTGCTGTCTGCTGGGTGAGCCTGGAAGCCGGTAGTGATGTTCATGGTCCTGGAGAACCAGAGGGAGAGGCTGAGTCTGACCTTGACCCGAGACACACATCTCGGTGTCTGATGCTCAGGAAGATCATTCATTCAACAGACAGTGGCAGAAGCATGGCTTTGTGTGCCAGGACAGTGACGTGTTGTGGAAACAGAGATGTGAGAGCACCTGGTCTCAGGAGGGGATGCTCACAAGGAGGCAGGACCATTTGGGGTGATCCACTTATGACAGATGGATATTAGGATGAGGGCCCCACCCCAGACCATGAGATGAGAGGATGGTGTCAGTGTCTGTAAGTTGGAGTTTATCTCAGGACATAGAGGGACGTCCATAGGCTTTCAGGAATCAGGGCAGGAGAAAGGTACCTGCCCATGATTCTAGTCTATGTGGGTGTTGGTGACTGCAGTTTCTTTTTTGCTCATGGAGAAAGATGTGAAAAGGGCAGTGTTTCTGACAGTCACATAGTGACAGTGTGATTATTTGGCACTGTGCCAGTGCAGAAAGAGAAAGAGCTCAGCTTTAAGGATCAGTTGTTTCGGTTTTTGTACTGGGGATTGAACCCAGAGCCTTCACACTAAGTCACATCCCCAGTTCTTTTTATTTTTTATTTTGAAACAGGAACTTGCTCAGTTGTTAAACTGTCCAGGTTGGCTTGAGTTTGTGATCATCTTCCTGTCTCAGCCTCTCAGCATGCTGGGCGTACAGGGGCCACCACAACCATACCCAGGGTGACGTAATTAGGGCTGCTTCACGCGGTTTGCTGACTGAGTGATTTTAGACAAGGTATTTATCACCCTGAATCTGAGTTTATCTATAAGGAGGGAGATAAAAATATGTGCCTCACTGGGTTGTTGGGAAAACAAACAAGCCAATGAATGGAAAATGTTCAGCACTACTTCCAGCAATGGTTCTCAACTATTGGGTGACTTTGCTCCCTATAGAACATGGGCCATTTTAGATTGTCGTGACTGGGAGGAGAGTGTCATTGGCACTTGATGTGTAGAGATCTGGGCAAATCTACCTGTCCTACATGGGAAATGCTAAATGTCCTATATGTATAGAATAGCATTGCATAACCAAAAAATTATCTGGCTGAATTGCCCACAGTGTCAACATTAGAAACCCTGTTCTTCCCACATGCTGATGTGAATAACGCTTGGAGGAATCCCATGTGATAGTACTATTGTTATTTTTCTGTTTTAGAATGGAGAGTATTAGAGATTAAATATCCTGGAAATTAAACAACTCCCCCCCCCAAGCATAAGCACTAGAAAGTACTGGGATTTGAACCCCAGCCTCTTGCTGCAGAGTTCTGACATTTGACCCATTACCTTGGCTTGAAAGGATGTCTGTGGGAGTGGGCCAGGGCTGTGTAGGTTGGATGCTGAGAGACTTTCTTTGTCTCACACCAGCACTCCCTAAACCCCAGTGAGCATTCAAATGACTGGAAGAGCAAAGCAGAGATGTAGGCTCCTAGGCTGTATCCTGAATGATTCATGCAGCTGGGCTTGAGACTCGACACCAACCCCAAAGAAAGGGTCCACATATTGTTGTCACAGTGTTTTCCGAGATGCTCTCTGAATTTCAGACAACACTACATGCAGAGTTGGACATAATTGTAGGATACTCTTTAGGGGACAGAAGTTTAGTGCAAAAGTTTCTGAGGCTGGCAGTCACACTGTCTCCCAGATCCTGGATCTGTAGCTTTGGTCCTAAATTCTTATTTGCATAGGAGAACAGGACAGATGTGGGTGGCTGCCAGCCCATTACTTCCAAAAACCGAACCTGTTGTGTCTTCCCTTCCCGACACCCACGTGTGTGCCTTAGGATTCGGTCCTCATTGCTGCCTTGGTCAGCTGCCCCCAAACCTAGACCTCCCTGGAGTCCTTTCCTTACGCAGCCCATCTCTCAGTACTGTAAAGTTCTACTTCCATCATGTTTCTCATGGTCGCCAATGTCATTGCTCCACAGCTCTTCCACTTAAGCTCTTTATGCCCTCAGGCTCAGACTATGGCAATAACTCTCCTCTGGGCTACAGCCCTCAACCCTTCTTTGCCATGTTGCCAGTGAACAAAATCATTGAAGATCCCATTTTACTTAGTCTGTGGATTCTGATTCATTTGTGGGTGTTTATTGAGCACCACATGGTGTGGGGCACTGTTCTATTTATACAAAGACAGCCACAACCCTATCAGGTCCCTTTCTTATTTGGTGGTTCCCAAGCCCCAAACCTAGACCTCTCTGTACCATCACAACCAGCCCTTCTTCCCCATCCTTCCCCATCCTTATATCAAAGCCTCACAGCTACTGCCTGGCTTAGGTCAGTTTGCTCATTATTACCTCTACAGCATTGTTATGCTGAACTCTACTCAAAACATTCTCTCCTTTAGTCACATAGCTAACTCCTATTCAGCCTTCAGAATCCATTTCAATTCTCATTTTCTCTGCGAATGCTTCCCTGACTACACCCCATCCAAGACAATTTCTCCTATCATCTGGTTTTAAGGTATCTAATGTTACCATTCTTTTTGGACCTGCTGCTTAACATGCACATGTGGATTCATTTTTATGCACATCTTGGAAGGGAAAAGAGGTTGCAGTCAGGAGCAGTGTGTTGCACAGAACGCAGTCCCTCTGGGTGGCCTGCTCCATATAGACATGAAATAGGCATCAGTCTGCACGTTAGAGTTCTCAGTTCTACTGGATTGGTCTTAGAGCCCAGATCAGCAGGCTCTGTGCCTGGCTTACCCACTTGGACCAAGTGCAGCTTCTCAGAATGGCCAAAATCCATAGGGGCCCTAGTTAGTATCCATTTGGCAATACTTCCAAGAATTTGTGAATTTGTCCTTCACTGATTCTTCCCAGAGTTCTGTCAGGTAAGGAGGGGGAGAAATCATTTAGGCAGAGCAAAAGCTTTTTAAATCATTACTGTGTGATGGGCATTTTGCTAAGTGCCCTGCAAGCTTTATCCTCCTCGGCCCTCAGTAACCGCACGCTGTAGGGACTGCTACAGCAACTCTGTTTAATGTGTGAAGACATGGGGGCCAAGGAGAGGTGTAGTGACTTGTGGAGTTCACACAGCTGCTGGCAAGTGTGTACAGGGCACTCGGGTCTGTCTGTTTCTCCACATCACACTTCCGGGCGTGCAAGGATCGGCTATACAGCCAAAGCTTACAGATTTCAAACGTTCCCTGGAATGTACAGTCTTTGCCATCTGAAAAGCTTTATATTGAAATGAAAATTCTTTTAGAAATGACAGGGTTGGGGATATGGGTCAACGGCACAGTGCCTACTTGGCAAGCATGAGGTCCAGAGTTCGATTCCTGGTCCAAAAACAAAAAATGACATCATTCCAGCTGAAAAGACATTTAGTCATGTTCTGTAAAAGAAGATTTAAAATAATGGCTACTTGGTTATGACCTTATTCTATGCTGAAGGCCCAGCTCTGGGCAACTGATAAGGTAGTGTACAAAACGACCCGAACTCACAATGTTTTCTAGGAAAACTGGGGGGTGACAGCTTCCTGAGAAATTTCACACTGGAAGTCAATAATCCTGTCAGTTGTATTTCATGGCAGATGACGCAATCTTGTCTTCTGGGGACTTGCTCTTTGCCCCTTGTTGATAGCTTTTCACAATCCAGGTGGTTTGAAATGTCTGCTGGTGGAAATTCTCAGCCTTTCAGATTCCCATTGACATGAGGGGTGAGAAATGTCTCTTGGTCTTCTAACGCCCAGACTCACAGGGGCTAAAGAACGAACTGTATCGGTTGCCAAAGGCCTAGATTTTCACCAAAAAGGCAATGTGGTGTGAATAGTGGTTGCATAATTTTTAAATTTGCCACATTTGAATTTATATTAAAAAATATACATTTTGAGAATATAATTGAGCCAACATTTTTTTTGTTGTTGTTGTTTTGTTTTTCTTGATGCAGAGTCTCACTATATAGCTCAGGTTGGCCTTGAAATAACAGTGGTCCTCCTGCCTCAGCCTTCCAAGTGCTGGGATTACATTCATGCATTACCACACCAGGCAGCATTTTGATCCAGAAAAAATTCAGGAAAGAGCTGGGCACTGTGACTCATGCCTGTAATTCCATCTGCTTGAGAGGCTAAGGCAGGAAGATTGCAAGTTCCAGACAGCCTGGGTGATTTAGTGAAACTCTGTCTCAAATAGAGTATTTTTAAAAGGGCTAGATATGTAGCTAAGTGGTAGAATACCTGCCAAGCATGCATAAGGCCCTGAGTTCAATTCCCAGTACTTAAAAAAAACAAAAGCCAAAATGCTCTCAGTGATTCTAATGCGTCTTTTTTTTTTTTTTTGCAGGAAGTTATACTTTTTTGTGTCAGTTCTTATTAAAATAATAGCACATACATTCATAGTGTAATTTATTGAAGGTAGAAAATCACTTAGGGACTCATTAATGGAAAAGAAAGTTATCAAAAAATGCTTCTATGAACCTGTTTGAAAAAATCTCCAATGTTTAAATCTTATTAATTTTTTACAATGCAGCTTCTCCTTGAAGAATCAAGTCACTTTCATTCCTTTTAATTTTCTTTTCTTTTCTTTTCTTTCTTTCTTTCTTTCTTTCTTTCTTTCTTTCTTCCTTCCTTCCTTCCTTCCTTCTTTCTTTCTTTCTTTCTTTCTTTCTTTCTTTTTCTTTCTTTCTTTCTTCTTTCTCTCTCTTTCTCTCTCTCTTTCTTTCTCTCTTTCTTTCTTTCTTCCTTTCTTTCTCTCTTTCGGTACCTGGGATTGAACTCATGACTTCACGCTTGTCAGGCAGGCGCTTATGCTGCTGAGGTAAACACCTGGCCCTCCTTTTAACTTTTCCATTTTGACATTGAATAAACCTCATATTTTCACTGCCTTATGATTCTTTCTTCCTAGCAAGTGGCATCAGGGATTCTAACGTGAAAGAAGCTATGATGGGAGGATCTCACAAGGGCTTTGCACTGCCTAGTTTGGAAATGACACGTGCTCTTTTAAAGCTAGCCTCCCAGCGTCCCAGCTGCAGTGAGACTAGCAAGTTTCATCCTCTTTGTGCCCAAGTGAACCAAGCAGTGACAGATTTTCTATTTGTAACTGAGTTCCATTCCCCATCTAGGCCAACTGGATGAAATACAACCAACCAACATGACGTCCTCTAGACCATTTATCAGTGGTTACTGGGTGCCACAGCAGCGAGTCAGGTGCTGGAGGAACACACAAGGAGAAGACAGCATACCGATTTCTTGCCAAGGAATTTACTGCTTAATAAAGACCATGTAAGCATGCCTGGGGGACTTAGGGCCGCAACAAAAGGGCAAACTCAGTGCCATGGAGACTGTAAGCTGGGAGGAGCTCTTCAAGTTGGTGCCCAGGGAAGGGTATTTTCTTTTTCTTTTTTGAGACAAGGTCTCACTTTGTAGTGCAGACCGGCCTCAAACTCACAGTGATTCTCCTACCTCAGCCTCCCGAGTGATGGGATTCCAGGCACACACCTGTACTCTCTACACCTGGCTGGAGAGAAGGGTCTTTGGAGAGGAGATATTTACCTAGTCCCTGCATTATTGCTAGAACTGACCTCGGTGATGTGATCCAGTCAACAGTGTCTCCCTCAGGGATTTCTCTGAGTTGGTAGGAATGTTGGGTGATAATGTCAATATGGAAGTGTCTAGATGTCTGATCTTGGACAAGTGTTTTTCCTCTGTATGACCGAATTGGGTAAAATAGTCTCCATTGCCTCTTTTACTTCTACAAGTCTATGGTTCTCCAATTTTTTTTTTTTTTTTGAGACAGGATCTTACTATATAATTCAGGCTGGCCTTGAACTCGCTTATGTAGCACAAACTAGCCTCAAACTCACAGCAATCCTTCTGCTCCAGCCTCCCAGATTCTCTAATTCTTTTTTCTTTTTCTTTTTTTTTTTTTGGAACCAAAGATCGAACTCACGACCTTGCACTTGCCAGGCAGGTGCTTATGCCGCCGAGCTAAAACCCCAACCCCAAGATTCTCCAGTTCTTAAGCCAAACTCTGGAAATCTAATGAGGTAGCTGTGCAATGTGTAGACAATATAGAAGTACAAGAAATACTCATGAAATTCACTTGGTAAATCTAGAAAAATACAGTGGACCCTTGACTTATGAACTCAATTCATTCCGGAGGGCTGGTTTTAGCTCAAGTTGTCAATTGAAGGCTGAGTCTCCTCCTCACAGCCTTCCAAGTCTCCCTCCTGCATCCAGGCAAATCTCAGTGTCCTTAAGGACATTGGCCCAGGATTTCTCAATTAACCCCGTACAAGAAAGACTGTTGTAATGTCCCTTCCAGAACTCTTTAGGGGTTAAATCTGTATCTGAGACCATCTGAAAGCACAGCAGCTGGCATCTGGGTCACAACTCAAGACTTTGGTTGTAAGTTGAAACTAAAATTCTGGTCACAACCCAAGTAGCTCATGTGTTAGGCGAGCCATAACTCAAGGGAAATATCAGGAAATATTCACTGTCAGTCATTCATTTTATCATTTTCCCCATGGTTTTTCTTGCACAGATAGAAAGACTTTTGCTTTGTTTTATTCTGAACACAGTTACCAAATAGAGGTATAAAAATAAGGGTAGCATCCTTTATTCGCTTTAATTTACTACTACAAGCATTTTTCATGTTGCATCAAATTTGTTAAAACACCAGAAAACATGATAAGCAATATTAGGTCCATTTCTATACCTCTTTCTGTTGAGCTGTTTAAGGTCTCATGTGCTAGTGAAACAGTAAAAATGAAGCAGTACTAGAGTAGCTTATCATCTTGTGATAGCAGGTATTTGCATTGCCTTTATTACAGTCTGATCATTAAAATGTTGTCGTACTATTTTTTGGACACTATCTAGGAACAACAATAGTGAGGGCTTTGGAGAGATGATTTCCTTATTGTTCCCAGGAGCAGATACTATTGCCCCTGTTTTGCAGATGAGAAAACAGAAACTCAGGGAGATGGTGTAACTTCCTCTACATCTCAAAACTAGAAAGTGGCTGAACCAGGAGGGACATGTAGTTTCCTCAGTGTCAGAGTCTGCATAACCCCTCCATGGATTGTCTCTATGGTCAGTGACAGAAACTGAACGTAAGCAAACGTCAGCACGCACTGACAGTTCCTCCTTTGAGTAAGGCAGGACCCAGAGTCCCACTGGGCCTACCTCAGTCCCTGTCTTTCTCTTGCTCACCATCAGGGCTTGGTCTTTTCTATGTTGCTTCCTACAGAAGCTTACAGCAGGCTCTCTCCCTGCATCCATGCCGTAGTCCCCAGGGCTGCTCTTAGCCGCAACTCAGGTGGCAGAGGAGATTTCCTCACAAAACGGCAGGGAACATCTAGGGGCAGAGTTTCACAGCCTAGGTTTCCACGTGGCGCTCATGGGACCAGTCATACTGTGGCAGCTGGACGATTGGGATGGACCAAGCCTCTGTTACCTTTTGAGTTGGTGAGGGAGAGCATGAAACATTTTCAGTTCTGCTATGAGTTCCTGGACTGAGAAGAGTGAGTGTTTTCCAAGGGACAACTGGGGCATTTTTAGCAAAAGAAGGCAGGATGGATGTTAGGAGGGCAGAAACCAATCGCTGTCGTCCACATTGCCTCTCTACACTTTCTGTTTATGAAAATGTTCTTCCCTTTCTTAAGAGCTTACATTTTGCCATCTGGTGTTACCTCCCAAGAACAGTTCACTTATGTCTTAGAAAAATAAATACTCAGCCAATTTACAGATTATACCTTCCTTAGTTCTGCTATGAATTATATGACTTGTTTTTGGCAAAGCCTGAAGTTAAATCTGGCTTCTTCCCTACCCCCCATCAGCCCAGTGAATGAGTGGCATTCACCGAGTTGTGTCTGAGGATAGGTTGGCCCACCTGAACAGCGCAGCTAAATTTATGGGAAGAATTGTTACTTTCTAAGTTGCTCCAAGCATCAAAGCCAAGGTGAGGAGGCTGTGGGAAAGTAGAATTTTTTTCTTCCGCTATTGAACCTAGGCCAACCCTTCATCTACTGGTATTTATGAAATTTGTAAATCTGTAGGAACCATTGTGGTCATCTTAGTAGTGTTAAAGTTCCAAAAATTTTCTTGATATATTCCCATATGGTTTGAAAATAGCATAATGTATAACTGGCAAAGACTGATAAAGAAGTAGTAAGAAAACACAAAACCAAAAAACAGAAAGTCTGGGTTCGAGGGTCAACTGTGACACTTAACAGCAAGGTGATCTTGGGCTGGTTGTTTTATGTCTCTGGTTCTTAGATTTCTCTTTATAAATTAAGGATTTGGTTTATATGGGTTACTAAGTGCTGAGGTACCATGCTCTTGCTTAAGTATTCCATCTGTATCCTTTAAGATATAGTCCCCTGGGGCTTTGGAAACATTGACTGGAGTTGAATAAGTCTCAGGTCAAATCTTGCAATCTTATCATTCCAAATATTTTTGGAGTTTTTAGTCTTGCTCTGGATTTGCTCCATATTATTCTTTTTCTATCTAGATTACGTTGTTGACTGTAGACTTATTTTGACCCTCAAGGATGTTCAATTAATTTTATTTTGGGTACTTTTAGAAATTCAAGATTTTAGTTAATGGCAAAGAGTTCGAAGTTTGGGCATTCATGATTCTAACAATTCATTGAATAAAACATGTTTTCAGCATATTCTGAAGACTTGGGAACCCCTTAGTCAAGGATCCTGGTGCTTATTACATTTTTTGTTAGTGCTCTATGCAAGGTTTGTTGATTCTCTTTTATAATTAATTTTATTGGTACATTTTAGATATACGCGATGATCACATTCATCCTAGGGAATTTGTACCTGTGTGTGATAGAACTTGATTCTTCCTTTTCCCAGTTTCCTCTCCCCACCCTTCCACTCCACTTGCCCTCCTTATTTACAAAAGTTTTATTGTCATTTTTTCCTTCTAGTCTTTTTTTTCTGTTCGCTTTCTTCCTTTCCCGTTCCTCATTGCACTGTTCTCCTTCTCATTTGAACATTTTCTTCCTATTTCACAGTGTCTTTTATACATTTTGGTTCTTATTTGCCTTTTTGGTTTCTCACACCAGCGGAACAATGTGACCTTTAATCATATATGTCCAATTTATTTTACTTCAAAGTGTGATCTCAAGGTGTATCCATTTACATTGAGTCTTTATGATTTGGGGAATGAAGCCAAACAGGATTTCCTGGTGTTTTACAACCTTGATGCATTTTGAAAAATCTTGTTTACTAGGAAATTGAATGTGATTTTACATATTTAGTTATTCATTCATCATTTATTGAGTGCTGTGAAGGGTCTAAAGTTACTGACACACATTTAAGTAGCTAAGGCAGAAGAGGCTCTTTCTAAAGCAGAGAGATCATATTGTGAACTAATTTTTTAAGGCTGATTCAATAACATACAATTCCACTTGTCACCTCTAACTTTCCTGTTTCTTATACCCTTTTGTACTTGAAATTTTTTATATTGAAATATAACTCACCTAACACAAAATTTACCATTTTAAAGCATATACTTTAGTGGTTTTTAGTTTACTCACTAAATTAATTTTGTTTATGCAGTCATTACCACTATCTAACTGTAAAACATTTCCACCACCCTGGTAAGAAAATCCATATACGCTAACCATTGATTCTGATCCTTGTCCTCTTATTCCTGTCTTGACACCACTAATCTATTTTCTGGGTCTGTGAGTTTATCTGTGCTGGACATTTCTTCATAATTTTAACATATAATGTATAATATGCTGTGACTGTCTTTTTTCACTTCACATATTGCTTTCAGTATCTATCTGCATTGTATGAAGTAGTTGTATTTCACTCATTTTTGTTGCCAAATAATATTCCATTGTATGGGTATAAATTTGTTTACCCATTCATCAGTTGCTGGACATTTGGGTTTTGTCTATTTTTTGCTGCCATTTATAATAGTGCTATGAACATTTGTGTACAAGTTTTTGTGTGAACATATGCTTTCAGTTCCTTTGGGTATATGCCTAGGATTACAACTGCTAAGTTATTTAAGTCTATGTTTAACTTTTTGAGGACCTGCCAAATTATTTTTCCAAAGTTGCTGTACCATTCTGTGTTCCATTTTTAAAACGCATTTGTAACCTCCAAAGTTATCTGTAACTTCTCTAGCATTTAGGTTAGTAATCTTCCCAGGTTATTGATGAAAACATATAGGCAGTAAGTTGAGAAATGCTCCCCCAGGGTCAGATCCTATGTTTAGTCATTTATCCAGCATTCTCTGAACCCCTGTTCTGTCCTCAGCATCGTTACCAGCCCTGAGGGTGCCCGATTTGAGTCTGTGAAGCTTCTTTTGGAATCTGTAAAAATGGGGAACAATCCCAGATGGGTGACTTGATTTAGGTGGGATTTTCTCAGAATCAAAAGGTATACTGAATCAAATATTTGTACTATTCACATCCTGTATGATGATCCTTAAGTATAGATCCAACTTCCTATTTTCCATAATAAATTTTTGATTCATGTTTTATTTTCTTGGTGGAGAAAATAATGTGTGAGTTTTTGGCATTTTCTACTTTTCTTAAACAAATACTTCATGGTGAAATTGTCTAGTACTACAAATTTGGGAATCAGCAAGTTATATAAGCCAAGAAAGAACCACAGCCCTGAGCCCTGTTAGAGTTCTTCGCCTGTTCCCGAGCTGCTGATGTGTGACTGTGTCACTCACCAGTCCTGTGAGCGAGCCCAGCCGGGCACTCTCTGTGTCCATTCCATCGATGACAGCTAAGCTTCTGAGAAGTAGAGCGATTTGTCCCAGGTCACACCGATGAACCAGAAGGGGACTCTTAGCTAGAGTAGTCATTCCCAAATCCTGTTCCTTGGACCAGTGCTAATGTGAAACAGGGTTTCTACTGACGCGTGAGGAGATGAGAAAAGTAGGGCAGGGTATGAGGTTTTTTACATCACTAAGGTTACTCTGTTCTAAGAACTGTCTTTTATCCTGAAATTAAGTCTCTCTTATTTTTATGTTGGTAATATGTCATCTTGCTTTTTCAAGATGTGTTGATAGTGGATAGTAACTTTTCCGTCTTTTAATTCGTCATTTGGCAAAACAAAACATTGGCAACCTTAATTTTTAAAAAGTGATTTCTCTT
The DNA here is from genome assembly GCA_004027295.1 of Dolichotis patagonum. NCBI lineage: Eukaryota > Metazoa > Chordata > Mammalia > Rodentia > Caviidae > Dolichotis > Dolichotis patagonum. The sequence goes on along the minus strand of PVJX010007896.1, from coordinate 269 downwards.
TTAACTTCATTTGGCAAAACAAAACATTGGCATCCTTAATTTTTAAAAGGTGATTTCTCTTTTTTTTTTTATTTAAAAGAGAATAAAACAAAAGGGGGCAGTACAGAGCAGATCAGAAGAGGACAACATAGGCAACACTGTACTTTACATTAAGTCAACTGGACATCAACAGTATCTAACGCCATATCTCTTACTCTGCTATAGTTGAGCATAGTTTCAATTACAATAATATCAAACATAACACAATAGTATAAAGCCATGCATATAGT